>JADBJO010009935.1:40000-77883 GCA_016801955.1 Conus betulinus
TTCTTGATTTCCTGTTCTGTGGGCAGCTGGTTTGTTCTTTCCCAGAGCTCATTGTTGTTATGGTTTCTGGCCATTGGATGCGGAGAATCTTGCGCAGGCAGTTGTTGATGAACACCTGCACTTTCTTGGTGGTGGCAACTGTAGTTCTCCAGGTTTCTGCTCCGTACGATAGAACTGCTTTGATGTTGGTGTTGAAGAGCCTGACTTTTGGAGTTGACTGACAATTCTTTGGAGCTCCAAATGTTCTGTAGCTGTACGAACGCTGCCCTGGCCTTTCCGATCCTTGCTCTGACGTCGGCGTCTGTGCCCCCCTGCTTGTCGATGACACTGCCTAGGTAGGTAAAGGCTTCTAGGTAGGTAAAGGCTTCTACTTCCTCTAGCATCTCGCTGTCCAGCATGATCGAGTTGGTGCTCTGACAGTGATGGCCTTGAGAATCTTGCTCTTGCCTTTATGGATGTTGAGCTCTACTTGTGCTGATGTGGCTGCTACGTTGCTGGTCTTCTCTTGCATCTGATGTTGAGCATGCAAAGTGGTGCCAGCTCGTCGGCGAAGTCATATCATCAAGCTGTGTCCAGAGTGTCCATTGGATCCCATGTCTTCTCTGAGCTGTTGAGGTCTTCATGATCCAGTTGATTGCCAGTAGAAATAGAAGTGGTGAAAGCAGGAAACCTTGTCTGACACCAGTCCTCACTTCAAATGCCTTTGTGAGCTGCCCTCCATGGATGACTCTACAGGTCAGAGCCTCGTACGAGTTTCTAATGATGGTGGTGATCTTGGCTGGCACACCGTAATGTCGGAGAAGCTTCCACAGGGTGCTTCGGTCTGCGTTGTCAAAGGCTTTCCCCTAGTGGATAAAGCTGACATACAGGGACGATTTCCATTCATTTGATTGCTCAACAATGATGCGAAGCGTTGTGATCTGGTCTGTACAGGATCGATCCTTGCGAAAGCCAGCTTGCTGGTCGCGGAGTGAGCATCAACGGGATCCTTTAACATGTTCTAAATGATTCTGTTGAAAACCTTTCCTGGCACTGACAGCAGTGTGATTCCTCAGTAGAATTCTCTTCCTGATAGCTTACGTGACCTGCCCACATTATCTAAATTCAAGTCAGAGTTAAAAACATACTTCTTTAGGAAAGCCTTCTTCAACCATGATATCTAAATGCTGTGTCTATTATTCTGACCTGACTTTTTATGTACTGCATGCAAAACTGTATTGTTTACGCTTGAACCGATGAACTTGATAAGTGCGCCTGTGTCGGTGTGTGAGTGTGTGTGCGTATGTGTGTGTGTGTGAACACATGTCAGTGCGAGTGTTTGAGTGTGTGTTGAGCGCAATGAGTTGACCCCAAGGATTGCGCCATATAAAATCCATACATTATTATTATTATTATTATTAGTTCGCGCTGTTGCTAAGGTCGCCTTTCTTGGGACCTTGATAAGGTATCCCTCCTTCCAGTCTGCTGGCACTTGCTCCTCTTCCCAGATCTTCTTGAAGAGAGGCCAAAGGATCTCTACTGTGGTCTCTCTGTCTGTCTTCAGCACCTCTGCGGGGATGTTGTCAGGTCCTGCTGCCTTTCCGTTTTTCAACTGTTTGATGGCCTTCCCAATTTCTTCTTTGGTTGGTGCCCCTCATTCTATGGGCAGGTCTGAGTCAGCCTCTTCGATGTCTGGAGGGTTCTTTGGCGATTGTCTGTTCAAGAGCTCTTCGAAGTGCTCAACCCATCTGTTCTTCTGCTGCTCTTCTCCTGTGAATTGCCTTCCCTCTCTGTCTTTTACTGGTTGTTCTGGCCTCCTGTACTTTACTGCCAGCTTCTTGGTGGTGGTGTACAGTCCTTTCATGTTTCCCTGTTTTGCTGCTTGTTCAGCTTCTGTTGCTAGGTCATCTCCATATTTTTTCTTGTCTGTTCTGATGCTCTTCTTTGCTTGTTGGTTTGTTTCGGTGTGTTGTGCTTGCGCTTTGGCCTTTTCTGCTCTTGTTCGGCTGTTGTTGATTGCGGCTTTCTTCTCTTTCGTCTGTTGGATCTTGCACAGGCTGTCTGCTGAGATCCATTCCTTCTGTTGGTGCTTATTGTGACCAAGCACTTCCTGGCGTGTTGATGTTACTGCTTCCTTGATCTACTTCCACTTGTCCTCTTGTGTACGTCTCTTCCTCTTCCAGTTATTTTTTGGTACTTGAAACTTGTTGCCTAGAGTTGTTCTATATGATTGGATCTTGTTAGTATAGATCTCTCAGAAGAGCTGTGTGGTACTTTTGTCGTACTGCATGTACCGTCGTTCAATTCTACATTAACTTCAACTTAAGCCTGACCACAATGAGGTGAAGAAGCTCCGTGGTGCATTCCATGTCATGTGCCACTCACAGTGAAACATATTCTTTTAGAGTGTTGGGACTTGCACGATGTGAGACACAAACATTTTACAGCAGATTCCATGAAAACTTTGTTCAGAGATGTTCCGCCTGACGTGATCTTTTGAGTTCTTGAAAGAGGTAACATTTTTCATCGGATCTGAGATTTTACAGTGGAAAGATTTTTAACAAAGTTTTGGTTGAGTTTTTAGACGATGTATTTTAAAGAATTGTGTGAATGAATGACCTATGAGTTGATTTTAACATGGTGACAGCCCTGATATGGCCCTTGGCAGTCGGCTGGGCTGTAAGCAACATTATCTTATCTTAATTCTTCATTAACTTCAGCTTAAGCCTGGCCACAATGAGGTGGTGGTCTGAAGCCATGTCTGCTCCTCTCTCTGCCCTCACATCCTGCATGGATCTTCTGAATTTCTTATTGATGCAGATGTGGTCAATCTGGTTTTCTGTTGTGTCGTCTTCGAAACCCAGGTGGCCTTGTGGATGTTCTTGTGGGGAAAACGCTGCCACCGATGACAGAGTTGTTGAGTGCACATAAGTCTGCCAGTCGTTCACCATTCTCGTTCGTGTCCCTCAGTCCATGGGCTCCCATGATGGTCCCATACCCAGTGTTGTCCTTTCCGATCTTGGCATTTAAGTCCTTCATCAGGATGGTGATATCTCTCTCTGGGTACTTTTCTGTGATGGACTGCAGTCTATCGTAGAACTGATCCTTGTCAGTTCCCTCACTGTCATTTGTAGGAGCATAGCACTGTATTACATTTATGTTGATCTTCTTCTTGGTTCTGAAGGATGCTGTGATGAATCTTGGGCCATGAGCTTCCCACCCAATAGCGCTCTCTGAGCTGTTTTAGACAACATCAGTGTGACTCCCTGAATATGGGGGGGCATTGTCTTCATGTCCTGAGTACAGCAGCATCTCTCTCAAGGTCAGTCGTTTCTGTCCAGACTGTCCAGCAGGTTTCACTGACTGCAAGCAGGGTTAGGTTGTAGTTCTTCATCTACGACACTACCTGGAATGTCTTTCCTGTGTCATACATGGTCCTGACATTCCATGTTCCGATGTTGGCTGCCCTGGTTGAATGAAAGAAAGGTAGCCAGCCTTGTGGCTTCCAGAGATTTCAAGCTTTCACCGCATGGCATCATACATCTTGTTGAAGACCCATCCTTTCCCAGGGCTGAGGTGTCGATTTGATCTTTGGCTGGCGTTTCTGTAGCTGTGGTTTGTTTTACAGGGTAGGGTTGCTGGCCCCACGCCCAACCCTCCTCCTTTATCCGGGCTTGGGACTGGCATGATTCCCAAAAAAGGTCTCCTGGCGGAGTTAAACAGAAATATAGATAGAGGAAAAGAAAGGGAGAGAGTGGTAGAGGAGGAGTTTTATACTTGGAAGGGGGCGCTTGAGGGTGTGTATGAGGAGGAAAAAAAATCCCTCGTGGGAGTGATGGATAGGTGTGGGGATAGGGGTTGGGTGGAAACTCCTATATAAAAAAGGTGCACATGGATTGTCCACATGTGCACGTGTCTATGAGTATGCATACCTGGATGGTGGAGATGGTGTTGGGGTGTATATATTATGCTTTACATGTTATGTTATAAATATGTTATCTATGTACATGGGTTGTGAATGTAAAGGTGGTGGGATGGGAGAATTGAGGGAGGGGATATAGAGAGAAAGGGATGGAGGAGATGTTTGGGGAAAGGAAAGGGTGGGCAAAGTGCCGGAATGATTCAAACCATAGAAGTCAGATGTTGGAGTTGAGTCCATCGTGGATTGTAGTGCCAAGGTGAAAGATGATCCTGGACTATATGAATTTTCTTTCTGGAGTGCAGGAGTGATTTTGCCAAACAGCAATAATGGAGATATGGGTTTGGCTGTGGCAATCAGTGTTGAAAACTGTCATAAACTGTGTTTCAAGATGATGCTGTGTAGTTTTCAGTTTGTCTTGTACTGAGAACTGTCTGTTTCATAATAAGAGGTTGTTGGTGTTTCAGTCTGTCTTATGGTAATGATGCCATATGTTTTTCATGATCATTTTGCTGTATGTGATCTATAGCAGTAATGCTGAGTGTTGTGGTGTGTTTTCAGTCTAGTCACATTATAATGACACTAGGTGTGCAGATGTCCCTGTGTATATTCCACAACTGTGAATATTTGAGTCTATCATATGATTACGATGTTATGTCTTTCATGCTTATGGCATTATGAATGATAGTCATGCAAGTGGCAGTGTGATTGATGGTAATGATTCAGATGTGTAGTGAGGCGGCTCTGTATATTCTTGATGTTGTTGACGTCAGCGTTCCCGTAACACATAATGGAAGGGTTATCATGCACAGCTTCCAGAAATTAATGCTCAGATTATTAAAGTGCAAGTTTTGTAGACTCGCAGATATTCTGAAAACACTGAGCATGTCAGACTTTTTCCAAAGCTGCGGGAGTTATGAGTTATTGGAAAAATTTGTAAGGAAATAAATCTATTAAGCTGTTCAGATATTTTGCTCTGATAGTTTCCTAAACTATAAAAATTAATGTTTGCTCTTCAGAAGTTTTCAAGTGTCTGTTCAGCAACAGTTTGACATCATATCCGGTATTAACTTTTGCAAGATACTTGTGTTCTGTAACGGTAGTGATATGTGAGTTCAGTTATAGTGCTGGGACTAGTTGGCCTAGCAGGTGGAGTATCAGACTCTTATTCCAGTGAATTTGGTTTGATTCCCACTTCAGACTGGTTGGAAGAGATTGTTTCTTTGAAGTTGATGCCTTCAGTGCTATGTTTTTGTTTTGGTAGTTTTCCTTATTTGCCAAGCTTTTTTGGCTGTGGAGGGTAATAATGAACAAAAAATTCTAGCATGGAAACAAGCAAGAAAATTTTTATAACCCATACTTTTCTAAAAGGAAAATGATAAAAGTATTCATTGATAACAGTTTTTAAGTTTATGTAACATGTTGGTAAGTAATCAGTCCACCATGAATGTGAGATAAATTAATTTTTCATACTGTCGGAACATATGTTGTTGTACAAAGTTAGTAAAAACAGAAGAATAAAATCAGAAAATAAACAGAAAATCAAAATGAATATCCCTACCTGTATGGAAACAGTAATCCAGAATTGCAACCCAAAATTTTCAGAATTGTACACTCATTCAATGTAGAATTGACACAGGCTTTTTTTTTTTTTTTTTTTTTTTTTTTTTTGCATTGTGGTTAGCACAGCATTGCTGACATTTTAGATTCTGAAAAGAAAAAGAATTGATTTGAAAGAAAAAACTTACGAGATAAAATGTAAAGCACACAAAAATATGTACAAAACTGAAGTATACTGCTTTTTCCTGTTCTGCAGTGTTGGTAGTGCTTGATGGTGTGGTATACTCTGAAGCGTGGGTCTGGACACAGGGCAGGGTGAGATAGGCATTGTGCACACTCATACACAGTCTCCTTCCAGATGCCATGCTTTGTGCACACCTTGCACTTCCTGCTAGTTGCCTGCTTGCCTGTTATTTGAGCTATTCAGCAAGGAAAATGCCTTTCTGTCATATAAGTTAGTGTGATCAACGAAATGCTGAACCAGAGTCTCTGCAGAAACAGCTCAAAATAGTGAAGTGGCATTGCCCCCTGAGTTTTTTTTTCTTGAGGCTAGGCTATCCTGTAAACTGGGGGGTCTCTGGTGCTGTCATGTTAAGCTGGACAATAGGATGGCCACAGACCACCTCTCACCCTCTGCCCCTTTGCTGCGCAGTCCATCTGCCACATAGACCTCTTCCTCTCCTCTCACCTGTGACAGAAAAATGTGTATGTAAACCAGTTGTCTGTTGCCCCAGCCCAATTTTTGTTGCCCGGCGACAGATTGGGCCTCAACACCAAGACCAATCTGTCACCCATTCTGAGTTTTTGAGGGCGACAGATTGGGTCGCACTTCACTGTCCAATCTATCGCCCCTTGGCCAGTTTGTCGCCAACTTACCTTGCTCTCAAGAAGTTGATGTTGGGCCACAGTTTCTCTCATTCCCACACTTTCTCCGATTGTGGGAAGTACCCCGTATTTTTTTTATATCTTTATTTTCAATTTCATTATTAGTTTCTTGTCTTTCCTTAACATCAAACTACAAGCCAAATGATAATAACTCTAATAAAAAGTGATGGAATGAGACAGGAGTTTATTGTTTTTCTATTGAATGGTCGCATTGAAAAATCATCTGAGTGCATAATCAATCAGAAAAATTGAACACGCAAGTGTCAAGTAGTTAAATCAACTAGTTATCAAATCCAAAATAATATAATTCACACTGGAAAGTAGGCAAAACACAAAAAAATGTTGCTTATGTTATTTTGGTAGTTTATATGCACATGGTATTAAACATTGTCCATAAACATTACCTGTCCAATACTCTCCCTATCGAATGGGGTGACCACGAAGTAGTTCAGTTTATTGTAAAATCCAAATGTTCACTACTTGGGCTGCGTTTGCTCTAATGGTAATTTTATAATGTTTACAACCTAGATAACTACTGGTCAGTGCCCAAACCAGTGGTCACCTTCATGAAAATTTCATGTTTTCACTATTTCACTGCATATTGGTGTGTTATAAACGCTTCTGTACAATTTACAATATAGATGTCTGGTGGTCAACAAGATTGACCAGTGTTCAGTTTCATGTAAATTTAATGTTTTCGTGAGTTCACACCATATTGATACTTTAATGCTTTCTTTTGTAATGTAGAAGACCAGTGGTCTGCAAGAAAGACTAGTGGTCAGTTTTATGTCAATTTCATATTTTCACTATCTCATTCCGTATTGATGTGTTATAGAGTGTATATGCTTCTTAAAACGTAGCATAACTAGTGGTTAGCAACAATGACCAGTGAGCAGTTTGGAAAACGTAATTGCTTGCTGTTTATTATATGAATATTTCTGTGCTTCTTGCAGTTTAGATGATCAGTGGTCAGTGATAATGACCAGTGATCAGTTTGATGCCAATTCCATTAAAAAAAGAAAAAAAAAGTTTGACAGACAGAGTGTTGTTGCAGTGGACAGTGACCAGTGATCAGTTTGATGCCAATTCCCCTTCACTGCCACAGTAGTAATAGCACATTGAAAATCTGTATGCCAAGGTAAAATTTAGCTTTTTTTGGGTAGGTTCAGTAAAGTGGTTACTGTGCGCTTATTTCTTGACAGATCTCTCTGATTTTTTTTACATATTTTTGTTGTTATGCATTTGTCTACACTCTCCTGTCAAAATGACTTGATTATGTTGATATTTAGTATAGCAGAAATTCACATTATTATGAAAATTATACAAAAAAATAAGTTTTGAGAGTATACACAAACACATTGTGCCAAGTAGAATGAGTCAAAACACTGAAAAAAGTGGTCTTGCTATTTATTCAACATCAGCACTAACACATGACAGTCATATAAATCCCAAGGAATCTTGTTCTTGATGACAATCTGCTCATAATTGGGGGTACTATTTTTTTTAGTAAAAAAGGGCATAATCATGCTTTTCACGGCATGTTCAGTAACATCTACATTACTCATCCATTTGTTGAGTTATTTGTTAGATTTTTTGTGGATTACTTCTTATATACCCTTGTCTACAATTTCACACCATTCTAACTTGATTTTGGGAGCTAATAATGATGGTTCACACTAATAACATATGATAAAACAGTTTTTGTTTTGTTTTCAGTTTGAGAGTTTTACAAAAATTCACTGCATAAAAGCCCACTAAACACACAGCAAAATACCTTTTGATGTTTGCTCAACAACATTACAAACACCTGAGATTCATATTGTTGTCAATAAATGTCTCTCTGTGTAACAATCTGTGTGTTACTGGGGGTACCCCAATTCTACTAGAAAGGGGCATAATTTTTATTATATGGGGTAGGTTCAGTACCTGAATCCCTGTTTATTTATTTGTTGACAAATGTCTTAGATTTTATGGCTTCTCTTTCCTTATACCCCAAGCTATGATACTGTATAACAATAATGTAGTATTTGTTGGCCATAGGGGGGATGGACAGGATATAATGAATGGTGGTTTTACAAACAGAACACTTTTCAAGTATACAAAAACAAATTGCACCATATAAAGTCAGTGAAAACAATGAAAAAGTGATGTGACTAATTATTCAACATCAGCTCTAACACATGACAGTCATATGAATCTTGTTCTTGATGACAATCTGCTCATAATTGGGGGTACTATGTTTTAGGTAAAAGGGGCATAATCATGCTTTTCATGGTATGTTCACTAACATCTACATTACTCATCCATTTGTTGAGTTATTTCTTAGATTTTTTTGTGAATTACTTCCTTATACCCTTGTCTACAATTTCACATCATTCTAATTTGATTTTGGAGCTAATGATGACGGTTCACACTAATAACATATGATAAAACAGTTTTTGTTTTGTTTTCAGTTTGAGAGTTTTTAAAAATTCACCACATAAAAGCCCACGAAACACAGCAAAAATATCTTTTGGTGGTAGCTCAACAACATTACAAACATCTGGGATTCATATTGTTGTCAATAAATGTCCCTCTGTGTAACAATCTGTATGTTACTGGGGGTACCTCAGTTCTACTAGAAAGGGGCATAATTTTACTATTTGGGGTAGGTTCAGTACCTCAATCACTGCTTATTTACTTGTTGAAATATGACTTGGACTTTATGGCTTCTCTTTGTTTTTACCCTAAGCTAGGATGCTATATAATATAATCTAGTTTTGTTGGCCATTAGGGGATGGACAGGGATGTAACAAATGGTGGTTTTACAAGAAAAGAACAGTTTCTGAACACATACACATGTTACAACACATAAAAACTGTACAACACTGACAAAAACTTCTGTTAGTGTTTACTCAGCATCACTGTAAGTATACAGTGTGGTCCAAATTGTTTTAGTATATACTACTTAATGGTAAATGTTCAAAATGACAACATGGGAAAAAAAAAGTCTGAAGAAAAAAAAATAAACAATTGTCTGTTGAAAAGAAAAAAAAAAAACACACACACACATTGCATGCATTTGTTATCAAATAAAACACTGTAGGAACTGTGTGTTAGTTTTTTAACAAATACTTACATACATTATTGCCACGCTGTTCTATATATAGGAATCCATCACTTGCGGTACCAAGTCTTGGACATAATCCTCAGGTTGTCTGCGTTCCCTGCTTCATAATTTTACTCCACGTGGTCTTCTTTCACTGATGGCACTTGGTCTGGTCACAGCATTGACAAAATTATGAACACACGCACAGGTGGGAAAAAGAATTCACTTCCCAGAACTTTTCATGCAGATGATCCAGAATGGGTTGAATCCTGTAGAGCCAGTGGTACCCTGGATCACCTTCGACTGGCATGGCTGCATTGTCGTTGAAATTCAGAAACTGAAAAAGAATCTGAATTACAGAATAAAAGCTTCAAGATAAGTAAGCAGACCCACAATTGGAGACACACACACACACACACACACACACACACACACAGAGTAAATGGGACCACAATTGGGCGCGCGCGCGCGCGCGCACACACACACACACACACACACACACACACACACACACACACACACACACACACACACACCACACACCACCACCACACACCACCACCACCACACACACACACACACCACACACACCACACACAACCACCTACCACCGCCACCCACCACCACCACCACCATTGAGCACACACGCATACACACAAAGAGCTTACACACACACACACACACACACACACACACACACACACACACACACTACACATATGCACAAACACACACTAACAGTATCACACACACATGAATGTAAAAACACACCAATGATACAAAACAAAAAATATGCTGTGGATGAGTGCTTCTGTGTTTTACAGAATGAACAAACTTAAATGGAAAACTTGCATACAGAAATAAATAATGCTTAGGCACACACACACACACACACACACACACACACACACACACACACACACATCCACACACACACACAGTCCCACCTATCCATACAGTCATTTGCCATAATTATGTGGTTTCAGTAGGAAATAGGGCAAAGAAGAGAAACACAGAAAATGAATAGGCGAGGATGAAGAATCATGTAGTAAAAACAAACAACAACAAAAAAAAAAACGGCAACAACAAAAGAAAAATAGAGCTACTTGCCTGAAACCAGTTTCTGGTCATGAAGGAACTGAAGACTGGAACTTTGTACAGCTGAAAATTGGCACAGTTGACTTGCAGACCAGAATTCCCAGTCAAAACAGCAGCAAGGTTGAAGGGCTGCGCACCTCTTTCTTGCCATTCTTTGATCAGCTGTTGTTGACCATGCCCCATGCCACGCCCCTGGTTGCTTCCACGGGACCTTGCCCCCACGGGCCGGCCTTCTCGTGGCAGGGGTGTTTCTTGACTAACCTGAGCCCACCCCTTTTTCTGATCTTTCTTGTTTTTCTGCCTTCCGTGTCTTTACTATCTTTTTCCCCCATAAAAGTCTCCCACAGAAACTGCAGCCTCTGTTTCGTCTAGTTTCTGCCTACCCGGCTCTTTAATCTGTACTTTAATCTATACTTACAAACCTTTTGTGGGACACTTCTCCTTTTCTCTGCGGTCTTCTTCAGACCCACCGTGTTTGCTGTGCGGTGCATCCAGTAAGTGGGGGGGAATGAGATCCTGGCAATTGAGAGAACCTACTGTTCTCAACACATCACTTTGGCTCGGACCTCCTCTAAGACGGGTGGCATACATTGGCCCGTGTACGTCAATCGGCTGCCTCTACGTGAGATTGGGTCAAACTGGGTAGTTCTTGGCTGGCCTTGGAAACTTTGTAAGTGTTCGCCGTCTGTCCCCCGGCGGTGTGTCATGATCTTGGTGGAATAGGTTAGTTACGTTCTATCTGGTGTATATCCCTGCTGAAACCTGGAAGGGGTCAAGAGTTGGTTTCCCCCTTGACCCTGGCCCCTTGTTGGACTCCATGGTGGGTGAGTAGGCAGGGATGAAATTTAAAAACTCAAACTATGGCTCACTTGCAACAAAAAAGGAAAAGAAATTGTTCCTCGGATTCAAACTTGACTCAGACTCGGATGGTGAAATAAGGATAGTATCAGGATTTTGGCCTTGTTGGTTGGTGATGGAGGGTGTAGATGAAGCTCGCCCTCTCTGTGGAGTGAATGGATTGAATCCTTTTGCAATTTCGAGAGGAGTAGGAGGACTTTCCGGCATACCCAAATTGATGAAACGGCTGAGAAACAGCTCTTTTTTGATAGAATGTGCAAAACAAAAGCATTCTGAGTTGCTTCTCAAGTCGTTGACATTGATTGACAGGCCAATCAGAGTGACACCTCTCAAAAAACATTGAACTCAAGCAAGGGCGTCATCAGGTGCCATGATTTGAGAGGTGTTTCGGAGTTAGAGATAAAGACGGAACTGGCTTTCCAGGGGTGTGACCCACGTCCACCGGGTTTTAGCACAAAAAGACTAAGACCGTGTGCCAACAGATACTTTTTTCCTAACTTTCTGTACGCCAGCTCTCCCCGTGTTTGTGAAGGTCGGATATTTGAGGGTTCCTGTCGCCATGTACATTTCTTCACCTTTGCGATGCTTCAAATGTCAGAAGTATGGACACGTTAAGGACCGGTGTACAGAACAGGAGGCATGTGGCAAGTGCTCAAAACCATTGCATGAAGGTCCGTGTGATTGTCCGCCCTGTTGCATAAACTGTAAAGGCAACCATCCTGCTTTCTCAAAGGACTGTCCAGTCTGGCGCACCGAGACTGAGATCCAGAAGGTACACACAGAGAATCGAATCTCGTTCTTTGAGGCACGGAAACTTGTGGAGAATAGACAGTCCTCCCTCAGAAAGTCATATGCTGATGTAGCCAAGGGGAGCATGGTCAGTGTTGGTGTTCAGATTGAGACTATTCAACTTCGGGCTGGCTCTCAACATCATGATCGGCAGACACAACAGGAGCCTCAACAAGCACAGAACGAAAGTGGAAAAAGAAAACAAAATTTGAACAGTGCCTTGGGTAGAGGCTCAATATCCACCTCCCCCCCAGACTCCTCGAGGGTCTGAGCCCCCTTCCTCCAATCCCAGACCCTCTGGGAAGGCTGCACAGGTAGCCTCATTGTTTGGGGAACACTCCAAAAGTCGACCTCTGATGAAGCCGCCTCCTTCCACCTCGTCCATCTGGGGGTGGAAATAAGTATCGTCCTTCATCAGCCAAGAAGGTGGTATCTCCATCGCCTTCTTCCAATCACTTTCCTCCTCATGAGATGGAGTAATTTTCTTTTTTTTTTCTTTTTTATTGTCATGGCCCTTATTTCAGTGGAATATAAGAGGCATTAATGCCCAATATGAGGAACTCCAGCGGTTGTGTTCTGGCCTCAAACCTAGTGCTGTTGCGCTGCAGGAAACATTGCTGAAACCAGGAAAACATTTCTCATTGGCAGGCTTTAGTTGAGTAGGTTTTTCTGCTTTACTACAGATACTGGCCATGGTGTCACTGGGGGGTTTCCCTTCTTATTCATAGATCTTTATTATTCAGCCAGTTAACTTAAATACGCCATTACAAGCTGTTGCCACCAGGATTACTTTCAATAAACAAAAACTGTCTGTTCAATTTATTGTCCTCCTTCTGGTACAATATCCAAGAACAAGTCATTGATCTAATAGATCAGCTTCCACATCCTTTTTTCATTTTGGGAGACTTCAACGGGCATTCCCCCCTTTGGGGTAGCTCATATTCCTCACCTCGGGGTCACATGCTGGAAGAGATCTTTAATGAACTGGACTTGTGTTGTCTAAATGACAAATCACCAACATACATGCATTCTTCAAATGGTACCCTTTCGTGCTTGGATTTGTCAGTATGTGATCCTTCATTTAGTTCTAGACTATGGTTGGTCAGTTCATGATGATCTGCACGGGAGCGACCAATTTTGAAGGAAACTGTTTCCCTTTCCTCAGTATTTTTACTTTTGAAAGGGCTAATTGGGATTTCTTTTGTTCAGCCATAACTGATAAGCTAGATGCTGAAATCGTTTTCCGATCAGAAGACCCCCAGCGGAGTCCTTTACAAATATTTTGTTATCATGTGCGAAAGATACCATCCCACTCACAAAACCAGGTCTGCAACTACCTGGTACGCCATGGTACTACCAGGATTGTAAGAATGTTTGCAACGTTCGCAAGAGGGCCCAACGTTTAGTCTTTCAGCATCCTGTGGCCCTGAATGTTCAATCTTATGAGAGAGAGAAAAAAGCAAAGGCGAGTTTGTTTGTAGAGGAAGTAGACGAGTGTCTTGGAGAAAGTTCTGCTCTTCACTTACATCAAAACATTTCCAGGGAAAAAAATCTGGAGAGTTGTTAAAAAAAATTAGGGGCAAGAACAGCTGCCCTTCAATCCACCATTTACAACTTGATGATACACTTATCACTGACAAACAAGCTGTGGCTAACTTGCTAGCTTCCACCATAAAAACCAACTCATCCTCTGCCGCGTTTTTTTAAAGATCAAAACGCAAGCAGAAAAAAAAGAAGCTTGACTTTTCTTCACCCATCAAGAAGACTACAACTTGCCCTTTAATCTAAATGAACTAAAGTCTGCCTTGCAGGCGTGTCACGATTCTGCTCCTGGTCTTGATGAAATACAATATCAATTCTTAAAACACGTTCCTGATTCAGGTCTTAACATTCAGCTTCAAGTTTATAACCATGTCTGGACGTCTGGGTCTTTCCCAGCTTCATGGAAAAGGGCCGTAACTGTTCCCATTCCGAAGCCAGGGAAGGATCATTCAAACCCAACCAACTATCGTCCAATAGCCTTAACAAGTTGTGTTTTGTAAGGTAATGGGAAAAAAAAATGGTAAATGGTAGGCTCATGTGGAAATTGGAAACTGATGGGCTTTTAGCCATGGAACAGTGTGGTTTAGAAAGCATCACTCTACCATGGACCATTTAATCAGATTGGAAAACCACCATTCGAAACTCTTTTTTTAGAAAAAGCATGTTGTTGCCATTTTTTTTTCGACATAGAGAGAGGCCTATGACATGACATGGAAGTATGGAATCCTGTCAGACTCCCATCGGATGGGTTTCCGTGGCAATCTCCCCTGTGTTCATAGAACAGTTTTGGCAGACAGATCCTTCCAGGTCTGTGTGGGGACAACATTATCAGAAATTCATGAGCAGGAAATGGGTGTTCCACAGGGTAGTATCCTTTCCCCAGCCCTGTTTAGTATAAAAATAAATGAAATTATCAATTTTGTCAACCAAGGTTCAGACTGCTCTCTTTTTTGTTGATGATTTTGCCCTTTATGCATCTGGGAAGTCATTTGCTGGTGTACAGCGCCAACTCCAGTTGTGTGTTTATAAAATCCAACAGTGGGCAGTCGAAAATGGGTTCAAGTTTTCATCAGTTAAAACAAGAGTGCATCCACTTTCACAATTTCAGACAACTTTTTCCACCACCAGAAATTTTCATAGACCAGGCTCAAATTCCTGATGTCACAGAAGCCAAATTTTTGGGTGTTACCTTTGACCAAAAGTTGAATTTTAAAGCCCATATTCAGAAGTTGAAAACATTGTGCCTCAAAGCCATGAATATCCTCTGTGTAGTGGCTCATACGGAAGGGTCCAGACAAATGCACACACTTCTCCATCTTTACAGGGCGTTAGTTCGATCCAGGTTGGACTATGGCATCATCATTTACGGTGCCGCTAGAGCCTCGTATCTGAAAGTCCTAGACCCAGTTCACTATCAGGGTCTTCGCCTCTGCCTTGGCGCTTTCCATACCACACCTGTTCATAGCCTATATGCTGAGGCAGGAGAGTGTTCCCTCTCTAATAGGAGAGTAAAATTAGCTTTAAATTACATTACTACACGCAGCTTTTTTCAGAACCAAACAACCCTGCCTACAACTGTGTTATGAATACTCATTTCCAAGAGAAATATGAAGGAAGTCCATCCAGTATTCCCCCTTTCGGTATTCGCATCTTTCCTTTTCTGGAGGAGGCGGATATTGATGTAGGGTCATCTCTGACGTTTCCAAGTTTCCTCAACAACCTCCTTGGATGTTTTCATCTCCTGAAATTAGGTTTGATTTAACCGTGCAGCGCAAACAGAACACGTGTTCTTAATTTATAAACAATTTTTTTAGACATGTGTTCGTAACTTAAAGAACATGTTGTTATTTTTACTGATGGTTCAAAGTCTGATGTTGGAGTAGGGTTCTCTGCATATATTCCAGCTTCGGGAGAAGAAATGTCCAAACACATTCCCTCTGAAAGCACTATTTACACTGCAGAACTTGCTGCTACTACTTTCGGCTTTGGAGTTGATCGGGCAGCCCCAATCTAGGAAATTCCTTATTTGCACAGATTCTCTTTCGGCTTTAGAGGCTATAGGAGCAAGAAAACATAAAACATCCAGCTCTTACTAAGTTTTTTACCATGTTTTTTTCTTCATTAGTTTCTAGGGGCTTTGAGATTTTTTTGGCCTGGATGCCAGGTCATGTGGGGATCAGAGGCATCGAAGAGGTGGATCGGCTTTCTAAAGAGGCTGTCCATCTTCATCCTTCTAAACTGCTTGTACCATCTTCAGATCTAAAAGCAAAATAGCTTTGTATGTCAGTTCTTTTATGGAGGAGGAGTGGAGCCTCCAAGAAAACAGTAAGCTTCATCAAATACGTCCAGATTTAAAGGAACATCTTCCCATGGCTGCTGGCGGTCGAAGGGGGAGAAACAGTATTGTGTAGATTCAGGACGGGTCGTGCCTATTTTACTCATTTGTTTTTATTGAAGGGAGAAGACCTGCCTTTCTGTGTTGCCTGTGATAGTCAGATATGTGTCCATCATATTCTTTTACTGCTGGGATTTATACGACATTAGAAGAAAACGTTACACTGCAGATAATATTAAGATTCTTTTTCATGATGTTCCCCCTGACAATATTTTTGACTTCCTAAAAGAAGTGAATTTATTTTATTGTGTGTGAATTTGGTGGTGTTAGATTTTCTATATACCCAGCCCTGGCTCCGGCAATCCACAGGGAGCAGTCAGTGTCAAGTTGTCAAGAGGCAACCGACTGGAGGAGATAACTGCACTGCCACCGAGTCACATCGGTGGTGTTCAGTGGCGCCTGTTCTGATTTAACATACGCAGGACCCACCTGCTAAGCCCCCTACTGATGACAATAATTGCTTAGTTGCGGAGTCGGCGTGAGTGAGCTCTCCCTCCGGAGGGCGCCACCACATCCGTCCAACGACAGCCCCCATGGACTCGCCGATACTGGTGATACCGACGGAACCAAACCAAGACCAGAGACGTGGAGAGGACATCGAAGTTGAGGTCACCATGAGAGCAGGGCAGTAGAGCCACAGAATTTGAGACATTTTTTTTTTTATGCTGATCGATGAGAATGAGGATGATTAAGATGATGCTATGGATTTCCATTTCAGTCTGAGACTACATGACAGGGGCTGTACTCTACACTTCCTTTCATAATATATCCCGGCGTCAACCAGGCCCGAGAGATACAGGCACCTGCAGTGTTGGTCAGGAATTTGAGCAACACTCTCAGAAACGCATCCATTAAGTGGATGAAACTGGACTGTGTGGTCCCAGTCTTCCTAACTGAGTCCGCAGCAAACTCAACTCTGGGTAGGAGCCAGTCGGGGCAGAAAAAACCCACATGACTCTGATGGGATTCGAACCCACAACCTCCCAGCCGGGAGTCCGTGACGCTAACCACTTCACCACGGCAGCTGGTCATTGTGAAAACTTTGTTGCCAACTCTCTGAGGGATGCTTTGAATAACACCCTACAATGACCCATCGAAGCCTCATTGGGTCTTGTCCCTTGTGAATCATTAATTTAGATATATTGAGCTTTCTTGTTTGTGCCTATTAGAATCCTAAAACTTGAAAATAGAAAGAGGAAAAATTATCAAATGAGGCAGACGTATATATATGCCTTTGGCGAATATGGTTGTGCTGCACTCAATGTATATATATATATATATATGTCCTCGGCACTGAAGAGGTTAATATTTGTGCAGAGTCAAATCCTTGCCTAGTTCTTCGGATGAAACTAAACCAAGGTCTTTTGTGTGATTACATGCATCAAAAAAATTTTTGCAGGCATGTTACATCCCATCTGCCTTTTGGATAACGATAGTCCATTGTATACCAGTGGGATGAATGATAAGGGAAAAAAGACATGTACACTGGTGATATGTTCAGATATTATTCCCAAAGAAAATGTGGCTGCCCCTGTTTATGGTTTTTAAAACGGCTGCATATAATTCAGAATTATAATGGAGGAAGAAGAAAAAAAAAAAAAAAAACACCTACAGTGACAATGTGTGTGTTCCATACCATGATATTTTGGGGTTTGTGATTTCAGTCTGATCTGTTTTTCCTGCAAACTGGACATGCCGGTGATTGGAACCCCAGCTCCTCCCCATTGAAGTCAAACACACCAACTGATCAGCAGCAATGTGTCCCCTCCCTCCCTTTCTTCTATCCTCGACATCTCTCTGCCCACTGCTTTGAATCGTAAGACATACACATTTTCTGTCTACTCCTTCATATTGTAAGATATTAATAGTTTGTAAAAATGGACGAAATTATATTGTAAAACGGACGAAATTGTATTGTTCCTGTCTTTAGATATTTGTCTTCATGATTACTTTGATGACCATTTTTTCATATGTCCATGTCCAAACAGGTGCCATAATCCTACTCAACATGGAATTTCGCTGTACTGTCAGGATCCTCAACAGTTAACTTGGGAGAGCAAGGGAGCTAACCATGCTCCTATTCCAGATGGGTCCATTGAGAAATCACCTTTGAGGATCCAACATCACATTAGAGAGTGAATATTCAGCTCTGTCTCTTGTTTCAAGTGGTATATTTGCTTGGACACTCGCAAGACCAGCATTTAGTTCAGTTTTTGTCGCTTTCCTCCTTTGTCATTGAATGTTGGTCAAGTATGGTGCAGGAGTTCATTTGCTGTTGGAATTATCATCATGACAGACTTGCTACCATCAGTTTGCCAGGCTGGGCAAGAAAGATGAGCAACTGTCCCAGCTACACACCAGTGCATTGTTGGTCTTAGGGTATGGGCATATTGTCAGCGTTCCTCCCCATCCACCCACCTCTGCACTTACCATTCCCCAGCTCCCTGAAAGTGAAGGAAGAGGGTTAGGAAGAGTTTGTCATATATATTTGGTCGCTTTCCACTGGGCCCAGGGCTGGATGGTTTCTCATGGGAGGAGATCCATTTGGGATCTGTGGAGCAAAAGAAAGAAGCTCAGCGAACATTGGCTGTGAAGGTAGGGCATCCCCTGTTGAGCCTGATATCTCTTTCCACTCTCCAGGTATGTTCAGAGCGAGTTGGAGAGGGCTTGATGTTTTTCAGCATTTTTGTAAGGTGATAAATATTTTGAGTCTTCGACATTTTATTTTCCCCAGTGAATTCCATTTTATCATGCTCCAGCATTTGGTGGTTTTGTTTGCATTGTCGATTTTCTTGCCACTGGGACCCACCAACGTGAGTTTTTTTTGTGTCTTTCTTCTGCATTTTCGATTTGATGGACAAATTCTTTTGGGATTTGAGTCATGGGTGGTTGAATTTCATTTTCATGCTTTTGGTGAAGAATGTTTCTGATGAGGCTTCCGGATTTGGGGGGCACTTTTTAAGGGAAAGACTTGAGACTTTTTTTGAGCACTTGAAGAAATTTAGAACATTCTGACATGGTTTTCAAAATGACAGACTTTTCTTTGTTGCGCTTGTCATTGTGATTTTCTGGCTGGAGCTGGTCTGATTTGATACAGTTTGGTTATATTGTTTCTTAACTGGGGTTTTGGGCTGCGATTTCTCTCCAACCTCTGATCTGAGCTAGTCGCATGCTGCTCGTTTGGGATCTGTTAGCTCTACATAATGCTCGACTGGAGCCTGCCACTGGTTCTGGAGAATTGGGTCTCTGGGGACTGGAGCCTCAATGATCTATTGAATAGGTCACCCCCAAAGGCAGGCTTTTTGCTCTCTTTGGCTTGGCCTGTACAATAAGCAGGCTTATGCCTTTTCCAGGGATCCATAGTCGTTGAGTGACATGATAACGGCTCAGTTACCTTCTCCTTGCGCCCTTTCAAGCCAAGAACTGCAAGCCTGAGAGCAGCCCTTGATGATAACCTTGCCACTGCAGGTCCCTTCATCATTGCATTCCTGATGCAGACGATTGAAGGTGAAACGGTTAACTGTCATGTCAGAGCATCAAGTGTTTACCTTCAGAGAATGAAGGTGAAAAGGTTAAATGTCCTGCCAGAGCATTGAGTTTTTACCTTCGGAGGATAAAATTGGGCTCTTGGATCCATCTGCTTTGGCGAAGCCTGAGAAAAACTAATGTAAACCTCAGAAATGAGAAGAAGCTGCCTCCATACAGAGCTGATATTAGAACATGTAAGGTCCAGGGTCTGTATCAGTTGCACCTTCTGATGGAACTTTGCATCGTTGACATTATAGATGCAGCAGGCTGGGAGTCACAAACCACTGAAGTAGATTTTATCTCAAGAGATATGAGTGGAGATCTCTCAGCGCTTGTTTATGTTAGAAGTATTGTGGTTGCCCAGACAGCAATGCATCTCCTCTATTTGCATTTATAATGACATAACTATGGGGGCAATGTGGTTGCTTGGTTAGCATCACATCGTCTCTGGTTGCCTTCTAGTTTGGTTTTGATGGATGTAAATGGCCTTTGTAATTCATTTAGATGGAAATTAATGTGGGTGCTGGGTTTACTATGGGTAAATAGTACTGATAACAGATTTCAAGTGAATGGAAAGATATGGGTATTGGTTTTAATAAGTGTGTAAAAATGGTATTGGTAGTTTAAAATGATAACAAATTTCATAGATACTCGTTTTAATATGCCATGCTTAATTTTAGAGTCCAGGCAGACTGAATGGTAAAAGTGTCTTTTCAGAAGGAGCAGATGGGGGTGACAAGTTTCTGGATATGGTTGTTGATGGAAATTCAGGGTTTTCAGGTATGTGACATTGTTTATGTCATTTTACTTTGATTGATTTTGTTCACTCTATTATGGCTAGAAGTGATTAATTTGTCTGCTCTTCTGCCATCTGATCTTCCCTCGGCTGCTCCTGATTGTTTGAAAGAGTTCTGCATCAAGACAAACACATGAGGCCCACTGTGCGAACTAGGTCCAAAACGAAATCATCAACATTTATTTATGGGTGAAACTTCACTTCTACTTAACAAAATCAGTTTTGTCTATAACTGCGCAAGCAAAATTTCATATCCCCACTTGGCGTGGAACAATGCTGTCAGGCACGCTAAGATCTGAACCAGCTAGGGAGGGATAGACAGACTTACAGACCTACAATACCAAACGCCCCAACTCAAATAAGCAGTCCAGAAACAGATGACCAGTTCACACATATATAATTTCATTCAAACCACGACACCGGGGGGTCCATAACATTGAATATTCAGCTCACTACCCAAACGTTCACTCTCTCTCAAACATTCAACCCCTCGACACAATTTGCACACAGATTTCTAGTCACACCCTCCTGCACAACAAAACTAACAGAAGGTTGTGAAATTAATTAATGACTAAACTTAGTTCGGGTCAAATCCCAATGTGCCCAGCCTGGTGTGATGCATAGCTACTATGCAATGCAACCCACATGGCCGATAACACCTTGGCTATGGCCCAACAGGACACCGTAAACCCAAGAACTACTCAACAAATTCATTTACAGGCTTATACACAAGCCAGCAACCAGGGAATGAACTCTGACACAATGACAGACCAATCACTATTATAGAAAGAATGCCGCAAACTACAATTCTGTAACACATACATTTAAGATTAACTAAACCTGATTACATTCCAACCAGGTGCTTAAAGCACGCATGACCAATTGATAATCCAATACTGGGTTGCTATGAAACACTTGCACTGAATGGCCCAACCAAGTTATCCAACATGTAAAAAATGTTTATCTAAATGTCTCTTGCCACCACGCAAAAGACAAATTATCTTGAAAACCCATGCAGCTTGCGACACACACAAGCAATGAACTAATTAACTAACACTAAACCAACTGTGCAATGATATTAACTAAATAAATGTAAAGTCACTAAGGATCTTCTGCTGGTGTCTGTCACACACTGGGTAGTCCGCTCCTTGATCGATGAACGATGGCTCACTCTCTTGATCCTGGAAATAATGTCCAACGCTGTTACCTCAGAACAGCCCCTGTTCGTTGTCGATATTCACATGTATTGCTTGGAACTGTCACAGCAAGGGGAACAGTAGCCCATGCTGTGCCACTTCTCATACAGGGATCCGGTCAACAGCTAAGGCAGGAGTACAGGGAGACATTTTTTGAACCAACACGTGTCCGGCCCAGCTCCGAGGTGGGTTGTCTAGCGCCACCAAGGCCATTGCCAGACCAGCAAGTCCACAGCACACAACCACAGCAACCAAGTCTTCACCCCACCAGGGTTTCAGGAACACAGGTTACAGTCCAACAAGAATGCAGCGCGTTCACCAGATTTTCCAATCGCACGGTATCTCCAGGGAAGACACTGGTCCCAAATAAATTTACAGGCACGAGTCCCTCCACCTCTTCAGTGCAGCTCCAGCAAAACTTAGGCTACTTGCAGTTTCACACGTCACAGTAACGACAGTCCTTCTGCTGTACCTCCAACAGCGAGAAGAATACAACACAGAAACAAAGAATCAGTCCCCTCCAGACTGGAGGCAGCTCCGCAATTCCTAAGTCAGAACCCTGAACACGAGGTTCCTAAAAGGATTCCCTGGGACTTTCGAACATAGAAAAACGGCACACACACCATCAGAGACTTCCACTCTGAAACAGCTGCAAAATAACACAGAGTGACTGTTCATCTAACCCCCAGCCTGTTTTACAGTAAACTTGGCTATGATTGAACTCAGAAGCGATCAAAGCTAAGTGCATTTTCGTTATTTTGTCCGTCTTTATTTCACCTGTGGAAGACCTAAGAGGTCGAAACGTGTTGTGTGTTGTCTTGTGACTCGTTTGTCCACATTTCTCTGGGCGGTTTGCTGACATTTATTTAAGATTTGTTTAGATTTCCGCCTGCAGTCGTTTCACTTTGCAACATGGTTACTCAATTAAAAAAATAATTTAAAAGAGAGGAAAGGAAAGAATGAAATGAAAATAATTTTTAAAATTCCTACGAATATATATGTTGCTATATCATAAGTTTGAAGAATGTCACATGAGCCATTTACTCGGGGAAAAAAAAATCTTCTTCTTCAGAACTTTCTTCCGAATCGTTGCTCATCATACCTGGAACCTCATCCCAGTCGAAATCTAGGTCACTCTAAGCTTCATTACCCAGCACTTTCACTAAGTCTTATGCCGTAAATTCTACAAATCGCGGTATCTCCATCACTAAATCTCATTATAGAACGGCAGAAATCAAGGTTAGCCAAGGTGAAAAACAGCATTTTGACTTCAAAACTTTAAAAATTCGTAACTCGAGAACCACGGCACGCATCGACTCGCAGTTTTTTGCAGACGGTAGAAAATGGCTACAGGAAGAAGGAAATCACATTCTCGCGAGACTTCCTTTTCTACGAGAAACTTGGCGGCGCCCATTGTTGCCACGTGTTTTATCGGGCACTGGCAGGCGCTCAGCGTTTTGGCTGTGTGATTTCCGTTGGGCGCTAGCGGGCGCCCGATTGTCAAGAGAGTTAAAGAGGTCAAGATATATCCCTACCCTCCCCCAAGCTGTGCTGTCGCACAGATATCAGCTGATGTACACACGGCATGCGATGTGAGTGGAGAATGTTTGCGGCTCACACTAGCACACACATTCGGGAATAGTGTCTCTGATGAAGTGACATAGGACATAATCAGTCTGCACATGCAGAAGTTCAAACAGGACCAATCCACAACATGCACGGGCTCAAGCAGCAATGTCGGTGAACCCTGACAAACGCCATACATCAGCTCACAGGAGTAATTTCCCTTAATTCACTCCATGCCAGGAGTTTTTTTTCCCCTTGTGTAATCCCTGAATACCCGGGGTTTTGTATAGGGTAGGAAAAAAATTCTCACAATTCTAGATGGAAAGACAGACGCTTGAAATTTGGTGAGTGAATACAATGCATATTAGTCTATATGTGAACAAAAAATAAAGTAACTTACTTACTAACCATCTTGGTGGTGAAAATTGTCTCGAAACTTTCCATATTTTTAGCACTTTTGCACCTATTGGAAATATGTACACTAACCAGCCGCCGTGGCGAAGTGGTTAGCGTCGCAGACTCCCAGCTGGGAGGTTGTGGGTTCGAATCCCATCAGAGTCATGTGGGTTTTTTTTCTGCCCCGACCAGCTCCTTGCCAGAGTTGAGTTTGCTGCAGACTCAGTTGGGAAGACTGGGACCACACAGTCCAGTTTCATCCACTTAATGGATGCGTTTCTGAGAGTGTTGCTCAAAATTTCCTGACCAACACTGCAGGTGCCTGTATCTCTCGGGCCTGGTTGACGCCGGGATATATTATGAAAGGAAGCGTAGACTACAGCCCTGTCATGTAGTCTCAGACTGAAATGGAAATCCATAGCATCATCTTAATCATCCTCATTCTCATCGGTCAGCATTAAAAAAAAAAATGTCTCGGATTCTGTGGCCCTTCATGCCCTGCTCTCATGGTAACCTCAATTTCGATGTCCTCTCCACGTCTGTGGCCTTGGTTTGGTTCCGTCGGTATCACCAGTATCGGCGAGTCCATGGGGACTGTCGTTGGACAGACGTGGTGGCGCCCTCCAGAGGGGAGCTGAGCTCACTCACACCGGCTCCGCGACTAAGCAATTATTGTCATCAGTAAGGGGCGTAGTAGGTGGTGTCCTGCGTATGTTAGATCAGAACAGGCGCCACTGAACACCACCAAAGTGACTCGGCAGCAGTGCAGTGTCTCCTCCAGTGGGTGGCCTCTTGACGACTTGACATTGACTGCTCCCTGTGGATTGCCAGTGCCGGGGCTGCGGCGGGACCAGCCGGGCTGTGGCTGTGGATGGGGTGTCAGAATGAGCGGCGTGGGTGCACTGCCTCAGAGGTGGTGCATAAGTTATGACAGCAAAAAAAAAGAAAAAAAAAAAAAAAAAAATATATATATATATATGTATTAAAAATAGGATGGTAAAAAGAAGTTTTAAAACTTCTTTTTACCATCCTATTTTAATGGATGTTGCTCCCCAAGGGGTTGAGCACTTTAAGAATTTTATTAGGCATTTTAGTGGTATTTTTTATATATATATATATATATATATATATATATATAATATTTATATACACACACACACACACATATATATATATATATATATATATAGATAGATAGATAGATAGATAGATAGATAGATATACACATACAATACACACACTAAGTGTTCCTTAGTAGCTCAGAAATGTTCTACATCACATTCTAGCACAACTGGAGTCGCTCAAGACACAGAAAATATAATATAGAATGAAAAGCAGGTGATGGAGAATGTGAAAATACAAAAGAAATGCATCTTTGCTGGATGAAAACAAAAAAAAAAAGTTCACTGTGCACAAAACACTGTGACAAGTGACATTGTATCCTGGGCACAGCTTCACACACAGTGGCAAACCATGGATTGCAAGATGCTTGTTGTAGAGAATAGACCCCTGAATAAGAGTCAAGGTCAGAAGATGAAAAAACAGCTTCTTCCACCACTTCATGGTCTTCCTATTCAGGGGCATGTAGGCCATGAGCTGATCACTCATGTCTACTCATGCCATGTAGTCCTGTGCTTCTGCTGGTTTTTGCACAATAAATATCAGTAAAAATATGCCTGAAAACACAAACATACCCATGCACAGAGTTACAAAACATGAACATGTGTAGCTGTTCTCTCTCAAACACACACACACACATACACACACACACACACACACACACACACACACACACACACACACACACACACACACACACTCTTTCACACACACCACACACACACACACAAACCACACACACACACACACACACACACACAGAGTAATGCACCAATACTCGGTACATATAATCATTAACTCATTTGGTTTATCCCTCCCTTCTCCCCCTCCACCCTGCCCCCTCCTCCCCCCCCCCCAGTCTACTGATACATGAATGGATCACTGCAAAAAATATGCACTCACTTAGTGTGTAAAACATACATGACACATTTACACACAGCACAATTTATGTAGTAATAATTTCTCTTTAGCCACCTCTGTGGAATGCATGGACAACTCAAAGAACTGCAAAGGCTGAGTGTTGACTAGCCAGTCATTCAATAAACCTGGTGTGCCTGTGAACGGATGATGGAGAGGAAAAAAGATAACATTATCAGTCCAATTGCCAGTGAAAACAGCCCCCAAATCGTCGACTTCTTCCCCCATTTCAGCGTCAGTATCCAAATGAAACACTTGTTGTTGAGGCCCATGTGCTGGCACAGTTTCGTCTGATTCTTCGCCACTATCAACGCCCCCTTCAGTGGTGGAATCCACGTCTGTCTCCCCACTGTAGGGGTCAAAATCCTCATCAGAAGAATCGCTAATGTCTTGTACCTCGATTTGACATCTGACCCTTCAGTCTTGATCATCTCCAGTGCGTCTTCAATGCTAACTTACAATTCACCAGCCTTACTGTGTCAAAGGCTTCATCGTGACGCCATCTTTTCAATCACAGAGCTGAGCTGACCGACGGTACCCTTTGTTGTTGTCGGCTCGTGAGCGAGCCACGCCACACACGTAGCGCAAGTGAATGGAAAGTTGGGTAGGGGATAACTAAGGAATCGTCTCCCTTCTTGAGTTTCGTACCGATACATCACTCGGACAGTGCGAATTTTCAGAATCCAAATCCGCATATGTGGACAATGGTAGTGAACGCTTCGTCATACGATGTCCACATATGCGGACGTGGTTGGTAGTGAGTGAGTTGATGAGTTCACAACATTTGGCCCTGAACAATTGAAATCAGTTTTCTCCTTATTCTTGGCGAGGAAACACACCTCTCGTCTTAGTCTTATTGAGTTTGGTCTCGCTATGGATTCTCACAAGTGGTCGTTTTATTCAGCCATTACCTTTCATGAGGAGAGCGCTTCATATTTGCCAAGTGACGAGAGTTATATTGCTGTTGTCATGAAATGTCATGGCATCTGCCAAGTTGTTTTGTAGTTCTGCTCTTCCTTGTTCTTCCAGAGCCTGTTTTTAGTGCTAGAAAAATTGGGCCTTGGATGAGTTTGCCACTTCGGCTTGGCACTGGCTGGAGAGTTACCAGGAAAGTGTAACACAAAAGGGTTGGGTGTGTGTGTGTGTGTGTGTCAGCGGTGCAAAAAGGCGACCGCCAGGTTGTACAAACAGGGAGGATTGGGCACACTCAAATGGTCTGTTTCCCGAGGTATGTGACTGCAGGAGGACATGTCTCAAACTTTTTAAGGAGGATGTGGAATGTCTTGTGCAAGTTTTATGAATGTTTTGTTCATTGTAATGTTTCCGAATTCCGAGTTTTCCACTTGCTTGGGACCGCAGTCAATAATGCATGGCCAGCAGTACATGTCACTTGTTTCAAAATTTCATGTCTGCTTATACATTTTCCCTGGCTGGTATTTTCCATGGTGATCAATTCCATAATCCTACCAAGCTGGACATCACAGTCTGGTTGGTCACTTGCTGTAGCCTGAGCTGATCTTAGCTGTTGTTTAATGTTTTGATTTTTTTCATGAGCATTCCCATTCAGTGGTTTCATGGTTTCCTTTTATATTGGAATAATAGCTTAGGCTTTCCTAGTAGGCACTGTTTGCGAGCATGTCGTACGGAAGTTTGGTACATGGTGATTCCATATACTGTTTCCATTCCACTTTTATTTTGCTCCCAATTTGAGGAGATAAGCGACTGTTTGTGATCCTTCATTTTAACCCTTAGCCTGCCATGGAATTTAGCGAAGAACCAGAAGTCACATGTCAAGGAAATTTTAGGGAATATTGGGTGGTTGCTAAAGAAAAAATATTGTGGGCTGAAATGTGAATTAACATACATAAAATATATATATTCTGAAGGAATATAAAGGGACAATACAGCAAAACTTGTTTTATTGTATTTTCTGTGAGATTGGGACCAGTAGAATTTTTTAAATAAAATATTTGAAAGCGCAGAACATATTTTCTGTTTTAGTTGTCATTATTGCTTGTTGCTATATGAGCATTGTTGTAAGTAACTTGTGCACAAAATGTGTCAGTTGAACAAAAACAATGTGAGAATAACATAAACATAATAAATAGCTTACTGTATTCTTGCTTCATATGGAAGTGTTGCATTTTTTGAAAAGAACCATAAAATCCACCTTCTTCAGGAAAACATATATTACACCACAAAGAGTCTGAAAAGTTAGTCATAGAAATAAAAATCAGCACAGTCCTTACTTCACATAGTCCTATGCAGGGACACACTGGAACTGGGCAGTTTCTTCATGAAACTGTAAAATTTGCATTTGAAATAATGGCCCACAGTAAATGATACACACTGAAAACAGTCTCTGAAAGTGTTTTTTTTCAAGTTAAAAAAAAGGACTAAACAGCAGTCTATTTTCACAAAGTCCAATGCAGGAACATACAGGAACTTGACTGAGAGGAAAATCCAATTAAAAAAAAACAAACAATAAAAAACAACACTGTTATGGTACTAACATGCTTCTCTGGTGGGGAAATAGAAATGCAGCTAGGTGTGCCAGATTTCAAAAGGTGGGTAATGCACACACACACACACACACACACACACACACTCTCACACACACATGTATATACATTTTCTCTTTCACACTCGCTCTCTCTCTTTCTTATAAAACAACACACACACACACACACACACACACACACACACACACGCACGCATATAGAGCAGTCTAATGTTCACAAATTCCATATATATATTTTTGTCCTTTTATCACAGATGATTTAGTGCGAAAATTAGTCACAGAATCAGACAGACATGCACAACAAACAATCCAGCAGACGTAGGCAAGGCCACAGCAAATAAAAAATACTCTAGGTTTGCTTCATGGAAAAAGACCAGCATGCTAGAAATGAAGCAGCGACTCTTTTAGAGTGTTGGGACTTGCATGATGTGAGACATTACCATTTTACTGCAGACTCCATGAAAACCATCTTTCCACCAAACTTGAAAATATAAAGGTAAAGAAAAAAGGTACCTTTCAGAGAACCCTTCAAGCACTTGGTCACCAAGTGAAGTGTTTAGGTTGTAGGGGAAGCTGGCAGGTTGGTGACCTTGTCAGCCAAAAAGTGGGGGGAGGGGGGACTGCCAAAAAGGTTTCTTGTGGGGCAAGTGAGTTGGTGCCAAAAAGGTTCCAACAACAGGGGGGAGTGAACTGTGTTAATATGGTCAACAAAAGGGGATGGGGCAAAGAGGGGGTGGGGAAAGGTGGGAGGGAGAAGACCATCTGGGTGGTGGTTTACAGAGAAAGGGGAGGGGGTGGTGGTAAGGGGGGGGGGTGGAATAGGGGGGGGGGGGGGGGGGGGGGGGGGGAGCAGGAGGGGGGGAAAGGGGGGGGTTTTGCAGCTTGAGATAAGCAAGTTTATTTCCTGACATTGAGTCCATGAGGACTCAAAAGTGCCAAGGCGTTGTATTAGCTGGCTTTCCATGAATTTGCGGTATTGGCCCTCTTTTTGTCCATTGCGCCAAAGCGCTGCCACTCTGATGTGCGACAGGTTATGGTGTTCAGAAGTAAAGTGGTTTGCCACTGGGGTGTATCTTTTCCTGTCAGGATGTTGTCCCTGTGTTCTTTGAAGCGATCATGAAATGATCTGTGTTTCTCCTACATACATCATGGCACACAAGGTACAGGTCAGGACATGGACAACATTTTGAGTTTGCATGTGAAGTGGGTTTTCACCTGAAACTTATGATCTGGATTGGCCTTGGATAGTTGTTGCAGGGTTAATAAAAGTACAGGTTTTACATTTAGGTTTCTTGCAAGGGAAATTGCCAGTTTGAGCAGAGGGGTGCATAGAGTGGAAGGCAGCAAGCACAAGATGGTCACCAGGCTTTTGTTGCTCTTCCCACCAGATGTGATCTTTGAATATCTGAAAGATAAAACGTTTTTCATCTGATCTGAGATTTTACAGGAGAAGTATTTTTAACAAAATTTCGAGTGTGTTTGTAGAAGGTGTATTTTAAAGGGTTGTGCGAATGAATGACTTGTGAGTTGACTTCAATATGGTGTGACAGCCCTGATATGGTCCTTTGTAGTCGTTTGGGCTATAAGCAACATTACCTTACCTTGCCTTACCCTCCATGGAGGACACAGAACACTTTGTGACTGAAATTTGTACTGCAGCAGAAAAGTGCTGTGGCTTTGAGATGATTGAAGGGGCTCAGCGAATCGGAGGTTTGTAGAGGCTGTACTCCATCACCATTGAAGCCAGAACCAAGTTTCTCATACAGGGACTTTAGCTGCATGGGTTGTTGGTTCAACCAAATGAGAAAAATCCATTCGTGATTTAAGGATAAAACTGGTGTAGAGAAAGAAATTCCAGCAACCGGGCTAATTATTAGTAACATTCCAGTATTTGTGTCTAATAATGATATTGTAGGAGAGTTGTGTATCCGCATTACTGATTTGAAACCCAAAGCCCAGGCTTACATCAAAGACCTCCGGCAAGAGGAATGGAATTTGCATTCGGATAACAAACTATTTGAAATCTGTTCAAACCTGAAAGAGTTTTTACCATGTTCTGGAGGCGGCCGTAAAGAAGAAACAGTCTCAGGGGTGGGAGACCTTTCGTATAGCAAATTTTTCCTCTTTTTTTTTTTTTTTTTTTTTTTTTTCCGTTTGCACGTTCTGTGTTCCGATTCAGGTTTTCGCGCCACTCATGTTTGAAATCTGCCATCTTGTTTTCAGTGCGTGAAGACCATATTGTGCTGTATATTTGTGAAAAACGGAGCTGATGACGATGATGCAAAGGCAAGGAAGATCGAATATGACCTGAAGAAAAACAAGTGGAAAAACGAATGGATGGATGAGATGGACGAATTGAATTGTCCGTTCCGAAAATGGCTGCAGAAAACAAATGAAGTGGGCGCTGCTTGGTGTATACTATGCAGTCAGAAACTTGTATACAACTCAAATGAAGAAAAGTCGATCGAAGCGCATTCCCAGGAGATGAAACATGTGAGAGATTGAATCTGCTGAAACATACATCAACTCTTCCTGCTGCTGACTTGTGCATTTTTAGCGGAGCACTGCTTGCCTCTGTCACTGGCGCCTGATTTTATCTCCTTCAGTCAAAAACTTGCTAAAGATACTCCAAACCTGGAATAGCTTTCCATGTGTAGGAAAACTGCAACATACACCATGACACACACAGCTGTCCACCCGAGATGAAAATCATGCTCTTTAGTTCCAGCCTGCCCGGCAGGCGATAAACAGAGAAGGTGTGACTCACCGCTGAGCACTGACAAATTGGCAGCGCGCGTGTGTAGGGCCCTAGGGAGCGTGTGTTCTCATGCTGTGCTGTTCTTGTTGTGCTTTACGGATTATTCTTCTTCTTCCAGACTCCATAACTGGATATAATTAACTGTGTGTGTTTTGTGTGTTGTGATTCTTCTTTGTGCCGTTTGATATAACTTCGGTTCATCCCGCGTTCTTGAGGGTTTTTTTTTCATTGAGAAGTTGTTCGTTTTCATAAGTTGGCCAGGATCCAGCACGTGTATACGTAATTCAGCAAGCCATGTATGTGTGTGGTGCTACTGCTCGAGAGGAGACATTCTACTAGGCGATTACTCTCTCTCTTTTGCTCTTGCTCTGTGTGTGTGTGTGTGTGTGTGTGTGTGTCATTTATTTAACGTCTTTCCACTAATCGTGATATTAGACGATGTGTGTGTACGTGTGTGTGCGTGCGCGTGCGTGCGTGTGTGAATGAGCGCGCGCGTGTATGTGTGATTGATCCTGCATTGGCTAGTCTTATTGCTTATGTGTAGGCCCAACTTCATTCCGATCTTTTGTACGTGCGTACACCTGAGTGTTTGTAGCACCAACAATGGCGGTGTTTGAATACAACTTCAGTGAACACAAAAGACGTGTAGATTTGTTGTGCCATGTGTGCAGCTGTCGTGTGCTCAGAAAGGTACAAGATAAAGGATTAAACGCTAGACTTTGTGTCAACTTCTCCAATGATTTGTTGCAGTATTTCAGTCTAGATATTTCTGGTGATGAGGAAGGCAAACAGTCCAAGTGTATCTGCATAAAATGCTACCATAAACTGAGAAAAACGAGACACATGTCAGCACATCTCAATGTTATACTACACAAGAAAATGCTGCTCGTGACATAGAGAGAATGTCAGAAATCTGGACAACTTTCGATCCAGATCTTTCTTTGGGTCAGTGTACATCGAGCATTCTGGAAAGTCACTGCATTCCGTTCATCTGATCTCATCGTTTCGGCTGGCATTACATGGGGAACGGGGGGGGAGCAGACACACGCACTCGTCAACTACTGAGAAGACAGGCATGGTCACAGAGAACACAGGATGCAAAACTGCATGTGATAATGGAAAAAACACATGGCCTATGTCACCCCGAAAAACCAGACATACTTCTCTCAATTGGAACATTTCAAATCCAATAAAATCCTGAATGCATAAGAGGTGACAAGCATTCCCGTTTAAATCTTTTACCATTCTCAATTAAAACCATTAATTGATTAAGCCAGTTACAATTGAGAGAGAGAGAGAGAGAGATGCTGTTTTTGTTGTCATATTTGTGGATGTGCTTGCGCAAATGTGCACTCGCGGGTGTCTGTGTGTGTCAGTGTGTCATTCCAATTAAAGTAGGTGTGGGGTGAAATAAATTTCAATGTGTGTGTGTGTGTGTGTGATCCATCTGTTCATATACCGCTGACGTTGGTGTGTGGGTTTCTGTCATTGTGTGTGTGTGTGTGTGTGTGTGTGTGTGTGTGTATGCTCTCTCTCTCGCTCTCTCTCTCTCACTCTCTCTCTCTCTCTCTCTCTCTCTCTCTCTCTCCAGTCATGAGTAGGCTTACCATGAAGATGAAAATCAGACAACATTTTGCATTGGTGTGTTTATATGTGACATCAGTTTGACATTATTCGAACAGGCGAAAGATCAAGGTCAGGTAGGAAGCATTTCATTGTTTATAACTGACATCTGCATGTGTGGCATGCTAAAATCTTGCTTTACTAAAAACATGGTGTGGCTGTGATAGAATCAGTTTTGGCATGCTTCACAAGCACGTAGAGCACACAGATAAACAAGCAAAACACTCCTAGGCCGTGGTAGGGAAACCGCCGCTGTGTTCCTCGTGAAGCTGACCAGAACTGACACTGTTTATTCAGGCCCAGCACCGGCTGTCAGGTAGGAGTCCCGCGACTAATTTTCTGTCAGTTGTAAAGGAAAGATAGGCATGTCCAATTAACACCAGGTTGAGCGTGATAGCTTCAGGAATGCATGCTCTCCACTGCGTTGCGATTTCATTTCACTTTGTGTGTGTTCGTTAGTCTGTTTCAATCGTGTTTTTGTTGACAAATCTTTGTGGTGCTTGCCATCATTGCGTATGAAAGAAGACCCATTCATGTTTGGTATTATTCTGTCAGTCACAGACCTCACAATACAGTGACATCAGTCGACCACAGTTTGTTGAATTCTGGCGCTAAGTATTAATGAAGAAACACAGCATCCTATTTTCAACACACTATCAGCCAGACAGCTAGCATCACATTACGCGTAGGGAGGAAAGTTTGTGTGAGAGTTAGCGCGAGGAAACTGGCAGCTGTCGGCAGAAGTGCACTGTTTAAACAAACTGTGGCTGTTCCATCCCTTCCCCTCGTGTGACTGTTCCATCCCTTCCCCTTCTGCGACCGATAGGTGGTCAGGGGTTATTGCCCTTGTCTTCAACTAAGAATTCCTCTGCAGACAAACGTGCACATAGAGTTGCAGCAGCCTTTAGGGAAGATTTATTTTACAAACTGCGTACAAGGCATTTTTCATTGAACGTCGACAAGGCCACGAACAACGCCCAACAACAAAATAGTGAATGTAATGGCCAGCTACTTCGACAAGGCAAGAGGCGAAGTAAGTCATCACACAACTGCTCGGCAGTTTCCACGAAAATGTTGCCACTGCTCAGAATATTTTTGCTGGCCTGCAGTCCTTGCTAGACAGAAACGAAGCACCGGAAGATTACAAGACAGCGCCTAAACCAGACCCAGCCAAATGCATTCCAATGCAGAACATTTTTGCTGCCTGATGGCAACTTTAGTGTGATGCGTGGAAGGGAAAGTGGGGTGGAGATGCTCATTCATCATCAAGAACATCAGCATCTCCTTGATGTACATGGAGATACAGTGTACATCGTTCCAAATGCAGCCAAGGACTGCGGCCACTAATTTCCAGTTCCATACTCACCGTGCTGCTTTAGCTGATAGACTTTTTAAAGTCAACTCATTGCACCCACTGATTTTCTTCTCAAGATTTGTTCAGTTGGGGTTAAGTGATTTATTGCTTCCAGGTTCACCCACTCTAACCATTGACTTTCATTTTTTGGATTCCCCATAGCCACCAGCCACTGATTTCTGTTGTAAGACTTGCCCCACTGCTGCTTCTGATTTTGCTCAGTGTTTGTTCCAATTCGGTGCTAGTGCAGACATTGACTCTGCTTAAATTAAGCCATGTAAGACTAAAAAACAAAAACAGGAATCCACATTGTTGAACTTATAAATTAAGTGATTGAAATTTGGCCACTATTTTCTATTAACATCAGTGGTGAGCGATACTTATACATTGCATCCTTTTTTGTTTTGATGGTTTACCGAATTTAACACTTTTCACCACAGACATTCTATTTTGCATAAATCCCCATCAATACTTGAAGATAGGCTAGTTTTTTAGAATGCTTCTAGGCCTGAAAAGTTGAAGATGCTGTCTGGCCTAAGCGCAACGTGGTAAGGAGTTGATGCCCCTGGTAGGCTTTCCCATGTCAGACAGGCTAAGGGTGAGGATCCTGACTAATAGTAACCCGCCTTTCTCCTTTTCTTGTTTTCTGCCTTTCTTATTTGGCTCTTTTTTCTGTCTTCGTCTCCCCATCAAGTCTTCTTTCCCACACTCCTTTTCTCTCTGTGGTCTTCTGAGATCCGCCGCGTTTGCCGTGCGGTGCGACCTGTGACGGAGGGGGATGAGATCCTGGTGATTGAGAGGGCCAGCGCCCTCAACACATTACTTTGGCTCGGACCTCTCCTAGACAGGAGGCACACATGGGCCTGTGTGTGTCAACGGCTTCCCCTGCATGGGGTTAGGTCAAAACGGGCAGCCCCCCAGCTGGCCAAGGTAACCCCTGCAGTGCTCAGTTCTCTGTTCCCGGGAGCTGGGCATAATCGGGGGGGATAGGGTAAGTTGGCGCTGCTTTGTTGTATATCCCTCCTGAAACCTGGAAGGGGTCCAAGACAAGAGTTTCTTGGCCCTGGCCCCTAAGTTGGACTCGATGGTGGGTGGGTAGGGGAGGGACGAATTCCTAAATCATATACCATGGCCTCAATATCAAACTCCCTTCCAAAAGGAGAAAGAGAGACAAAAGTGAGATGATGTGATGGTGATCATGATTCTGACTCGGAATCAGAAATCCGAACAGAGTCTGGATCGTGGCCTTCGTGGTTGGTGGTGGAGGGCGCTGATGAAGACAAACCTTTGTCTGCACTCAGCCCCTTTGCAATCCAGAAAGGTTTCAGTTGTCTGTCAGGAAACCTAAAATCAATCAAACGTCTGAGAAATGGGTCATTTCTGGTGGAATGTGGTACAAAATGTCAATCAGATCGGCTCCTGAAATCTACAACTCTTGTTGACCGAAAAATCAAAGTGTCGCCTCACAAGAACCTAATTCTTCAAAGGGAGTCATTCGCTGCCCAGACTTGAAAGGAGTATCGGAGGATGAGAGATAAGGTTCGAACTGAAATCCCAGGGAGTCATGGATGTGTGCGAAGAGTCACAATTCGCAAGGGTTCTGAAAGAGTGCCAACAAATACCCTCTTTCTGACCTTCTGCACCCCTTCGCTGCCACAGTCTATCAAGGTGGGCTATTTGAACGTCAAGGTTAGCCTGTATGTTTCATCCCCGATGCGTTGTTTCCGGTGCCAGAAGTTTGGCCATGTGCGGGATCGATGCTCTGGGGAGGAGATTTGTGGCGTCTGCTGCCACCGAGCCACGAGATGCCGTGCGTTCATCCGGCGCGTTGTGCAAACTGCGGAGGGGCGGCCACCCATCCTCCTCTCGAGAGTGTCCGGTTTGGCGCCAGGAAAGTAGTATCCCAAGGGTGAAGACGGAAAGAAAGATTCCATTCCACGAGGCAAAAAGGTTGGTTCTGGGCAGTCCGCAGCATCCGAACAAGTCCTACTCTCAGGTTGTGAAACAAGTTTCTACAGTATCTGTCTCCTGTCAGACAGACACCTTTAGTTTTTCCAAGACTCTGCAATCGAAACCATCTGCCCCCAGCGGAGGCAAGAAATCCGCTACCCCTGTGATAAACTCCCATGGGTGGTGCGTAAAACCTGCTGCCTCCCATTCTGCCCAGCAGACACAGGTTGGGAGACTCTCTGCTTCGACAGCTCCCCTTCCCCCCAAAAAACCCCCTGTTCCTCCCAAGGGCACTCGCGGCCCCCAAGCGGTGCCTCATCAAGGCACGATCCCAGGGAAGCCCTCTGGTGTAGAGGTCATTGAGGTGGATTGCCCATCATCTGCCTCCGGAGCTTCCAAGAAAACAAAAAAAAAGTCCAGAGAAAAGACATTCAAGTTTGGAAACACGCAATCCATATTCTCCTTTGCAGTCGGATGATGATGAGACAGTAATGGACTGAGAAGTCTGTTGCCATCTCTCCATCCTCATGGATTCAATATCTCACTGGAACATTCGAGGTTTGAATTCTAATTTTGAAGAGCTGCAGCTCCTCTGTCAACATTTAAAACCTGCTGTCTTAGCTCTTCAAGAGACTCTGATACGCTCTGACAAATCTTTTTCTTTATCGGGTTTTAATGTTCTTTCTAAACCAGCACAGCCTTCTGCAGTTGGAGTGACGGGTGGTGTGTCGTTGCTTATCCACAAATCTCTTCTGTTTAGCCCTGTCTACCTCAGTTCTCCCCTCCAAGCTTTAGCTGCCAGAGTCTCTCTGCATAAAACGGTCACTATTTGTTGTCTATATCTGCCTCCTTCTGTATCCATCAGTCGACAAGAACTGGTCAGCCTGATTGAGGAGCTTCCACGACCTTTTTTTTTGTTGTTGGGCGATTTCAATGGGCACAATCCTCTTTGGGGTAGCGTTGATACTTCGTCTAGAGGTCTCCTTCTGGAAAACGTCTTCTCAGAGCTTGACCTGTGTTGTCTTAATGATGGATCTCCAACCTTCCTCCACTCTGCTACTGGTGCTCTCTCATGTTTGGATCTGTCAGTGTGCGACCCCCTCGCTGGTCCTGGACTATGAGTGGTCGGCACTTGACGATCTGCATGGGAGTGACCATTTTCCAATTGTTCTAAAATCCAAAATAACTGAAAGCCGCACTGTTCCAGAACATCTAAATTTCAACAAGGCGAACTGGGATCTTTTTGCAGGAACTGTCCGTGGGGAACTCACAGAGGAAGTTTCTACAAAGTCCGGATCCCGCAGAAACGGTTTCCAATATCCTCATAAAATGCGCCAAGGCCTCCATTCCCAACTTCCTCAAACAAACCCCAAATGCCAAAGACACCCTGGTTTAATTTTGACTGCCAACAAATCTCAAAAGTACGTAAACGGGCTCAGCGTCAGGTATACCAACGACCTCTGGTCCTAACGCCCGAGCCCATCAGAAACTCCGTGCTAAATCGAGACATACTTTCAAAATCAGTAAACGTCAGTCTTGGAGAAACTTCTGCTCCGGACTGACATCTAAAACTTCAAAGAAAAAAGTTTGGAACATCATCAGAAAAATCAAAGGGAAGAACACCAACCCCTCCATTCATCACCTGAAACTTGCCGATGCTTTGATCACTGACAAACAAGCTGTTGCCAATCTGTTGGCCTCCACCATCCAGCAGAACTCCTCATCTTTAAATAAATCTGCAGCCTTTTTAAGAAACAAGCAAATTAGAGAGAAATCTTCATACAATTTCACATCAGACAACTCTGAAGCTTACAATCTGCCTTTCTCGATCAGCGAACTAAAATCAGCTTTGCAAACCTGCAATGACTCTGCCCCTGGTCTGGATGACATTCATTATCAGGTTTTGAAACACCTTCCAGAAAGCTGTCTCCAGACCCTTCTCACAGGGTGCTTCCCGCCCTCCTGGCGGAAAGCCCTGATCATTCCAATCCCCAAACCTGGAAAGGACCCTACCAACCCATCAAACTATCGCCCAATAGCTCTGA
>JADBJO010009936.1:2500-5000 GCA_016801955.1 Conus betulinus
ATAACATACCACATACTGATAAAAAGGAGACACGGGAAGATTGTGAGAGGATGGTGATGCAGGTGATCAAAAACAGTCTGAAGATAGACACGGCAGTGAGCATAGAAAGAGTACACAGAGTGGGGAAGGCGATCGTTGTCCGATTCTTGAGTTTTAAAGACAGAGAAAGGGTCAGGAGAAGCGCTCATAAACTAAAAGGTACCAACTTCGGAATCTCGGAAGATTTTTCCAAAACTGTGAGAGACAGAAGAAGGGGGTTAATTGGGGTGATGAAACAGTATCATTCCAAAAACGAACGGGCCACTCTTGTTTATGACAAACTGTACACTCCAGATGGTGTGCTGACCTTTGACACGCACTCACAAAAAATCATGAAGTCCTACAGCCAGTCAGCACGGAATTTTCCTGCACGTGAAAGCAATAGGTTTGACGTCGTGCAATCAAATTGTCAACAAGAGAGAAACAAGCAGTTGCTTGCAGCCAGTCGTGACACCAACTCAACACATGAAGTCAAGAACGGAGGACGGAGCAAAGAAAGTTGGCAGTCACAACTGGGACAATGAAGGCGAAGTAGAAGGGAAGAAACCAGCATTGTCTTCTGTTGCCAACCAATCACCCTGCAAGTCACGCCCTCGAACGCGACTGTTCTCCTCCCAACTGCAACACCACCAGGACCAGCAGAAACAACGGCCAGAATCGGGACAGCAACACCGTGAAGATCAGACTTCTCTTGTGGGGCAGGGCAGCAGCAGTACCTCAATACAACAATCACGGTCGATACGTGAAGCCTCTCCACCTGGGTGTCACGATGAACTGGATACCCCACCTCGACAAGAAGATGGCTGGTCGCCCTGTTCCAATGCCAAGTCAGCACCACCGCGGGGCTTTGGCCGTGGGGCCACCCCTCCCGATGCTGGAGATCGACACGAAGGGCCGTATACTCCTTCTCATGGTTTGCGAGGTGGACGGGGCAGGGGCGGCGCTTTACGAGGCAAATCTGCTCGGGGCAATGGTACACGGGGCATCAACAATCAGGGACCACCACGCACCGGCAGCAGATAGGGATGTGGCCAGGCCGTCCAAGATGGTGATGTGGCAACAACGACGACAAAGACGACTGAGTGCTGCCTGAAGGTGGTGACGTGGAATATAGGTGGGCTTGTGGCCCGCCTCAAAGAACAAGGTTTTGTAAATTATGTCAGCAAGTTTGATATAGTTTGTCTAGTAGAGACTTTCGTGATGATAACGTTTCCTTTCTCAGTGATGTCTTTCAAATGCATGATTTGCTTTTTTGCTACTGCACATCAGATAGGCCCTGGTAGAAAATCAGGAGGCGTGATCGTTTGTTGTAAGAAAAATTTATCCCAGTATTGTAAACAGATTGAGTGTTCGCTACCAAACATTGTTTGCTGTAAATTTTCAAAACAGTTATTATCATCAAAACATGATGTTGTTATGGTATGCACGTACGTTCATCCAAAATTCGACTTGGTACCGGCAGGCTGAAATAGACTGTGACATTTCAAACTTAGATATGTGTTTGACAAATGTATTACAAAAGTATAAGGACATGCATTTTATCATATGTGGGGATTAAATAGTAGGGTAGGAGTGTCTAATCCGGTCGCCTCAGTCTTGGACTGTGATCGTGAACCATGGGAGAGAACTGAAGATGTGTACACTGGACCTGAAAGACAATCACAAGACAAAAATACAAATCTCTTGGGTCTCACTTATTAACTTTATGTGAAGGCTATGACTTAGTCATTTTAAATGGGTTTTTGTGATGGGGATAGAGAGGGGAAATTTACTTTCGTTTCTACGTGTGGAAACAGTGTCATTGACTACATGTTATGTTCGCATGATTTGTTACAATTTGACCTTTTTTGTGTGTTGGGAAGGAAGTCCTGTCTCAGCATTTTCCGGTGGAACTATGTTTATCCAACAAAACTATTGTCAATGATACTTTTAGAGAGGTACAGAGAAAACGATTTACAAAAATAATATGGGATGAAGATAAAAGAGATGTGCTTGTAGCAGCAACACAGACTGAGAGGGGCCGTTCTCTCTTCTCCAAGAAGCCATAGCATTAATAAACGTCAATTTAGAGAGTGCAATTCAAACATTCACTAGTTATTTAAATAATGTGTCCCAGTGCATGACCAAAACTATGCTTTGTAGTAATGAACCCTGGAGAGAGCCTACTTGGTTTGATCAGGATTGTAAGACGAAGAAACTTGTCACAAGAAGGGCATTGAGCCAGTATAGAAATGCGAAGGACAATAAAACTAGAATAGAAAAGAGAATGGCATACTGCCAAGAGAGAAAGGAATATAAACATGCAAAAAAGAAAAACGAGAACAGTTTAAAAAGGAACAGGTAAAATCCCTTACTGACGCATGTTCGGACAGCTCAAAATTCTGGACCACTGTTCGTTCTGTCCTCCGAAATAGTGTTCCCAAACCAAACATCTCAAAAGAACGGTGGCATGAACATTTTG
>JADBJO010009936.1:15000-17500 GCA_016801955.1 Conus betulinus
TTCTGTCAGGAGTTCTGGCAGCCTGAGGTTTTGTCCATTCTGTTACGTTCTCCGACCAGCTCTTTCTCAGCCTGCCTCTGCGCCCTCCTCCTGTAAGTGTGCCTTGCAGGATTCTCTTCGCCAGCCGGGTCGTGTTGTGTCTTTGTGGCCAAACCCACATCAGCTTTGTCCTAACTGTAGCCAGGACAGGTGCCTGTGGTCCTGCCGGTATGGCCACCTACTTTCGGACAGAGTCGTTGGTTCTGTGCTCTGTCCAGGAGATGTGGAGTAGTCTTCTATGCGCTTTCATTTAAAAGGCTTGGATCTTTTTTTCTCCAACTCTGCCGTCAAGGTCCAGCTCTCACTCCCGTACAGGAAGATTGAAAAGACGAAGGCTTGTGCAGCTTGAGTTTTGTAGGAAAGTTGATCTTATTGCTTCTCCACAGCTTTATGAGCTTTGCCATGGCTGATGTGGCAACAGCTAATCTGACTTTAATTTCTGTTGAACAGCGACCGTCTTTCGTGAGTGTGGAGCCGAGGTATTTGAACGCTTTCGCCTCTTTCAGCCGTTGTCCGTTCATTGTGATTTTACAGTCTGGTCTTCATTGCTGCTGTCCACCATCACCTTGCTTTTTTCAACGCGGATTTCCATCCCGCATGTACTGGCTCGGTCTTCTAGCCCGCTGGTTATGTCTTGGAGTTCGTCATTGCTTCTTCCGTGTAGATCTTTGTCATCAACAAAGCGCAGATTGTATTTGGGTTATCCCCAACTGACATGGTGGTGTTAAAGTTTTTGAAGGCCTCGTACATGATCTTCTCCAGGTACAGGTTGAAGAGGTCGGGGAGAGCAGACAGCCCTGTCGGACGCCAACAGTTGTATGGAAGATGTCCCCTATTTGGCTGTTCATGAGCACGGCGCTGGTTGCCGAGCTGTACACAGTGCATGTAGGATCTGGACCAACCCTTCCTCCACGTTGAAATTTTTGAGGACCCACCACAACCTGTCATGCCAAACTCGATCGAAAGCTTTTTCAAAGTCTATGAAGTTGCAGAAGAGGTCTCTCTGGTGTTGGAGGTGTTTTTCAATTATCAGGCGGCAGTTGAACATTTGCTCAACTGTGCTCCTTCATGGTCGAAAGCCCGCCTAGCTGTTCTTCTGCAGGCAGTTCCGCTGCCTGTTTCTTCAGCCGGTTCAGAATGATTCCTAACAGAACTTCACTGGGATGGCAAATCAAACTGATCGTTCTGTAGTACTGGCACAGTCTGGTGTTGACTTTCTTTGGGACGGGAATAATCAAAGACTGCGTCCATTCTCTAGGCCACACCTTGGTCTCCCAGATCTTCAGACAGAGCATCGTCAGCACTGTGATCATCTCGCCTCCACGCTGCAGCAGCTCTTCGGGGATGTTGTCGATTCCCGTCCTTTCAAGCAGCGAACTGCTTCTTCCACTTCTGCTCTCAGTATTGGAAGAGGGTCTGGTTCTCCAGCTGCAGGTTGGTCGGTCAACAAGCTGGTGTGGGGTCGCAGCGGGTAATTGTACAACTGCTAGCAAGACTCTGTCCATCTTTTCATGATCTCGGTGTTTTCGGTCAGTGTGTTGCCATAGCCTGCAGTGTGGTCAATATACTGTCTACCACATCTTCTGACCCAAGATGCCTCAATATACTATCTACCACATCTTCTAACCCCAGGAGGCCATGTCTGCAGAGATCACTGACAAATTCATAACTGAACGAGAGAATAGATCAATCAGGAAACAATTAGGAAGATGGGCTGGAGGACGACCCTTGTCTCATTGACGCATAACCCACCCACTGGTCAGATCCTGAGTGCCTCGCTAAGATGGTCCGTACAAAGACTGTCTATGATCGTGTGCGTGCGCGCGCGCGCGCGTGTATGTGTGTGTGTGTGTGTGGGGGGGTCACAGAGAGAGAGAGAGAGAGAGAGAGAGAGAGAGAGAGAGAGGTCTATGTATAGAAAGATAGTTTGGTGCAAAAGTGAGCACACTGAGCCAAGAGAGGGTCACATAAAAATGAAAAAAATATATGAAGGAGACATTTCATTCAGCCATGGTGATGGTTCCAGCGTGCTTCAGAAATGACGTTGTTCACTCTCCGCATTGGGACACGGCTATACCAAGACTTAACAAAAAGTCAAAGTGTAACAAGAGTAACACGATGTAGATATCAATCAATGGCTTGTAACTGTACTCAACACACATACACATGTTGAACATAGCGAGAGAGAGAGAGAGAGAGAGAGAGAGAGAGAGAGAGAGAGAGAGAGAGAGAGACAGACAGACAGACAGACAGACAGACAGGCAGACAGACAGACAGACAGTCAGACAGACAGTGTCTAAGAAGCAAACTGTGTCTCTGTCCTGAAGAGAGCTGTTATTTTTCTTTCTCTCACCAGGATCAATTCGGTAGAGTTCGTCATCGCAAATGTGGGCTGGAAAACAGCCGTTGGCTAAAGGCACATCACGTCAAGACTTCATCGTGTATGCAGATTTGTCTCTCA
>JADBJO010009936.1:30000-45000 GCA_016801955.1 Conus betulinus
CCACTTGGTCCTTTTTTTTTTTCTCCGTGAGATCCACAGGAAAGCCGAGGAAGCACACGCGGGTTAACTCAATTAGTCGGGTTGTGAGGGTTTCCTTTTGTGTTTTCCATCATGCAACTGCGTGAGATCGATCGCTGGGGCCATCAGTGCGTAGATGAGACATGCATCTTTGTCTCTTCCTAGCCAGGAGGAAGGGGGGAGGGGGGAGTGGGTGGGGGAGGAACAGACTGGACATCCGGGGGGGGGGGGGGGGGGGGGGGGGGGGGGGAACAATTCTGCCTTGAAAGCTCGCCTCGTGATGAAAATTTTCCTCTCCCACCCCTATCCCTTTTTCTCAACCTTCACAACACTACACGTCTTTTTTTTTTTTCTAATCACACCCCCCCACCCACCACTTCCTTCCAAAAAAAAATGGGCCCTCATTTTTGCACTCCCAGTTCTTATAGAACAGGGAGTACTTTACAATGGAAACGAAGAAATGCTGTCTGTCTGTCTGTCTGTCCGTCTGTCCGTGGTCAAAATGTCTTCCACTCGCTCCAGACAAAACTACTAGGCCGATCTTTTTGAAAATTTGTAGGTATGTTCATTATGGGTCACGGATGATGCCCGAGTGTGTATTTTTACCGTTTTATCCGTTACTAACGGCCCATAACGGTTTTTTTCTTTTTTTTTTATGAATATCTCAGAAAGTAGTCGGCCGATCTATCTGAAAATTTGTAGGTATGTTCATTATGGGTCACGGATGATGCCTGGTGTGTTATTTGACCGTTATAGCCGTTAGTAACGGCTATAACGGCCCATAACAGTTTTCTTCTTTATAGAAGATGCCAATCTTTCTGTAGACCTATATGTTCACTATGGGTCACAGATGATGGCCGATGTTTACCAAAATAGCCGTTACTAACGATTACAACGGCCAAAAACGGTTTTTCCTCTTTATGGAATATCTCACGATATTCACGATAAACTGGGAGTACGTTTTATATGCTCTGCATCTTGTCTTAGATGACACTGTCCACACAAGATTGTGAAACAAAGGGCTGGGTGAGAGGAAGGAGTTTTTTGTGAGCGAGGGAGTCAAGGGAAATGCAGCCAGACTGGGGAAGTGCTGGAGCAAAGGGGAGTGGGTTGAGGCAGCATAATGAACTGAAAATGCCATCTTCATTTCTTGATGAAAAGGAGAAACATCAATTTTGGCACACACACAAAAAAAAAAGATATAACAACTAGTACCACTGGTCCTGCCTGTTGTTTTCTTACTGTAGGTATAGTATATTTTCAGAAAATATTATGGGCCGTGGGAAGTGATGAAAAAAAAACTGTTGTTGTTTTTTACACACACACACACACACACACACACACACACACACACACACACACACACGCGCACACACACACACACACACACACACACACACACACACACACACACACACACACACACACACACACACACACGCACGCACGCACGCACGCACGCACGCATACATGCCAATCTTACTTGACTGCCTTCTTATACATCCCCCCTAACACCGACACAATCGTCCCCCCCCCCCCCCCCGCCCCCTTCCCCAGCCCCCCCCCCCCCCCCCCCCCCCCCCCCCCCCCCCCCCCCAAAAAAAAAAAAAAAAACCTCCAGTTCAGACCAAAGCTGATAAACGACACTGAACTCATTCCAGTTGTCTCCTATTTTGTTACAGGCTGGCGCAATGTAATTACATCGGGAGCACGCACATCACGTCCTATCCCCCCCCCCCCCCCCACACACACACACACACACACACAAAAGCGATGATTTAAGGGAGGGCAGGAAGATTTACTGAATTGCATTCTGCTGGGGACATCCAATGTGCTTGGAAAGAATTCGGTGGCAGCGCTTCTATGTCTTCAAAACGGAAGGGGGGTGGAGTAGTATTTCTACAGTTTTCTTTTATGGACTTTTCTGTGATCGTCGATCCTTAACAATAGCAAAGCATGATACAGATCCCTTCAGTCGTTCAAAATCTCAGAACCTTAAATGATGCAAAAAAACTGATAGAATCTTCATTGGAGAGAGAGAGAGAGAGAGAGAGAGAGAGAGAGAGAGAGAGAGAGAGAGAGAGAGAGAGAGAGAGAAAGACGAGGATTTTTTGGGGGGGGGGGGGGTGGGGGGGGGGGGCATTTGTCTGCGACCGAAATCAGTTTTATCTTGGCGGGGGGGGGAAAACTCTGCTTTATAAGGAGGGCGGCGACAAAAGGAATCTTCCTCCAGTGAAGGATCAGTCAGTGCCAAGTCGGCCAGATCTTCTGGACAAGTCAGTGAAGCGTGAGAGGAATACTCATGACACATACCAAGGTCGCATGCCGTCTGCAGTCCCCTCTCCAATCGTCAATTGTCTGGTCCAGTCCTCTCCTATGTCCAGCCCCCCCCCCCCCCCACCCCCATCCCCTACCCCAAGTCTGCCTCAGGATGGGAAAGAAAACAAAGCACTGAGGTGTCTTTCAAATCAAGACTTTTTTTTTTGAATGAGGAGCAACGAAGTGTCTACATTCGGTGTGAAATGGAAGCACAACAAAACAACGTTCTCCGCCAGAGAACAGTTCAACATGTCTCTTTAGACTTTTGCTCCCTCCATTGCTGTTAGTTCAATATTGTTGAACTATGATGTTTTCACTGTTTGCCTACCTTCTCCTTTATTTCTTAGCAGTGTAAAATTTATCTTTGTCGTATTCTGTAGGTCTCTATGTGTTAGTTAGACTATTATTTGTGAAATTGTTCATTTCGTCCCAAGAAGCAAGATTTCATTTCATCCACAAAATCTGCAGGAAAAATCTTCCTATTTCGTGAAACAGATAAAAACCCCGAGCTTGTTTCATACAAGTGAATGAAAATATCTGACTACATGTCTGCCTTTTCCTGATCTCAAGTAAAAAACAGGAACAGGTTATGTGGTGGCACCACCGACAACATCCTAATGGCCGTCCATCTGTTACAGTTCTCGCCGTCCCTGAGACCGACGGTGGAAAATGGGTGTTAGCTGGATATTTGTGCTCTCGCTGTCTGTCTATCTGTCTGTCTGTCTGTCTGTCTGCCTGTCTCTCTCTCTCTCTCTCTCTCTCTCTCTCTCTCTCTCTCTCTCTCTCTCTCTCTCTCTGTAAGTGCGCGCGCGCGCATGAGTAATTTTTTTCTGTGGTCGAAGGACTTCTCTTTGTCAGGTAACTGTCTCTGTGTTCGTAGGACGCATGGTTTTGTCCTCTTGCAGCTGGTTTCTTGACTCGAAACCTTCGACGATCATGACTGTTCCTGTCTTCAGCTTTTTAAAGACCTGTTTACACTGTCACTCTGTATTAAAGCATGCCTAAACACACGCCAAAGAGAGAGAGAGAGAGAGAGAGAGAGAGGAGAGACGATGAGAGGAGGGAGAGAGAGAGACGCCGAGAGAGAGAGTAGAGAGAGAGAGAGAGAGAGAGATAGAGAGAGAGAGAGAGAGAGAGAAGAGAGAGAGAGAGGAGAGACAGACAGACAGACAGACAGACAGGCTGACAGACAGACAGACAGAATCTTTTTTTCTTGTTTAACAGTGTCATCACAAAACCAGGAAAGAACAAGAGGCAGAAAAAGGAGGAGGAGGAGAGAATGAAAGAGAGAGAGAGAGAGAGAGAGAGAGAGAGAGAGAGACAGACAGACAGACAGACAGACAGACAGACAGGACAGACAGACAGACAGACAGACAGGCAGGCAGGCAGGCAGACAGACAGACAGACAGACAGACAGACAAGGACACGGAGACTGAAGAAGATCACAGATAATTTTGCTTTGAACTGTGTTGTCTATCGATACAAGAGAGAATCCGGATGCTACGAAGGAGATAAATGGCACACAGTATAGCTGCATGCCGCCCAACTCTCTGCTCTCAAATCAGCTCAACGCTGGACTGGCATTATTTCTCGATATTTTTTTTCTTTCAAGTTAGTTTTCAAGAGATTTGTGCACGCTGTCTGCAACCTAGGAATAAAAGGGGGAGGGGGAGAAGGGATAAAATTCTGTCCATGATATAAGTATCCTAATGAACTACAGTGACACATTGCTGCTGTTATCCTCTCTCCTTTCTTCCTCATGATTTAGAACTTAGACAAAACTGTACACCAATATTAAACAGGAAGAGAAACGGGAAGGGAAGATTTCCTTTTTTTATTATTATTTTTTTTTAATTCTTTCTTACTTTATTTCGCCATCCCCCCCCCCCCCCCCCCCCCCCCCCTTATATAACAGTATGCACAACCCTTAGAGCACCATGTTATGCTTAGAAAATTGTTGTTTAACGCAGGCTACGTTCAATGAATGCATTCAATGCAGTTAAATCAAATTGCTGAAAATGAATGTTCACCTTGTTTGAATGATGAACAATATTGAATGTAACATGGATTTCAGAAACAAACAGAACCTTCAGTGCAAGGGGGAAAACTCTTTAAAAAAAAAAAAAAAAAACGAAAAAAAAAAAAAACCTACGCTGACTGCTTACCCCCTCCTCCCCTAACCCCTATGACTCACGCCATCCAGAGGGGGGTGGGGGGTAGGGGGGGGGGAGAAACTGATCTAAATAAAGCAGGCGCAGGCAGTGGCAGGACAGTGGAGGAGAGAGAGAGAGAGAGAGAGAGAGAGAGAGAGAGAGAGAGAGAGAGAGACAGAGATGGAGAGAGACAGAGACAGAGAGATACAGAGAGAGAGACAGAGACAGAGAGATACAGAGAGAGAGACAGAGAGAGAGAGATACAGAGAGAGAGAGAGAGAGAGAGAGAGAGAGAGAGAGAGAGACAGAGAGAGAGAGAGAGAGAGAGAGAGAGAGAGAGAGGGTCAAGGACTGGCTCTGGAGGGCGGTCCCCTAGAGCCACAGCGGCAGACAGAGGCAGGAGGAGGGTCCTGCCATGGCCACCAGCGCTAGAGGCTTCAGAGAGTTTGGAACTGAACTGTGCTTTCTGTTCACATGAAAGAAAGCCGAAGAGAAGTCAAGGATGTGTGTATGACTGTCACAGTTACTTTGAACATGCTGTTTTCTCTCTCTCTCTCTCTCTCTCTCTCTCTCTCTCGCTCTCTCTCTCTCTCTCTCTCTCTCTCCTTGGTGTTGCTTCTGTGGGCTCTGAATTTAAGCTGACATATATATATATGTCTGTGGGTATGTGTATATGTAGGTATGGTATGTGAATGTTTATGTCTAAAACATATGAATCTGTATGCATAACAAATGTACATGGATGTGTGTGGTGATAATATAATATAGAGAAGGTTGAATCATGGATTTAACTCGTAAGGTGTTTCTCAGACTAAATGGAGACTACTAATATGAATATCTGAATGAGTATAAATTGCAGTTTGTGTGATGATATGAAGAGCTTTACGAAAGAGATGTTATATGAACACAAATAAGATTATGCAAATGTCTACTCAGATGTGAAGCAAGGCAAGGACTATGTACATATGCATGATGGAAAGATAACTACAACAGTGAATGCACGGGGTGTAATATGAGAGAATGTGAATGTAATATAATATGAGGAATGGAATTACGGAAATGAATATGTGTTGAGGAAAATATGTGTAATGAATGAATATGAATATGCATGGAAATGTACAATTATGAATGGAAATGAGGGAGAAGGAGGCTATTATAAATGGATGATGGAGTAGGAATACTTATAAGAACAGGAACAAGAGTGTAAAATGTACATATCTATAGATGTATGTGTGCATGTATATATGTGTGTGTATGTATGTGTGTATAGGGTGTGTATATGTGTGCATATGTATGTGTATGTATGTGTATATGTGTATGTATATATATGTGTGTGTGTATATGTATATATACATATATATATATATATATATATATATATATATATATATATATATATATATATATGTGTGTGTGTGTGTGTGTGTGTGTGTGTGTGTGTGTGTGTGTGTGTATGTGTATGTGTGTATATGTGTATATATATATATATTTATATGTGTGTGTGTGTGTGTGTGTGTGTGTGTGTGTGTGTGTGTGTGTGTGTGTGTGTGTGTGTGTGTGTGAGTGCGTGCGTGCGTGCGTGCGTGCGTGCGTGCGTGCGTGCGTGTGTGTGTGTGTGTGTGTGTGTGTGTGTGTGTGTGTGTGTGTGTGTGTGTTTCAAAAGAAAAAAGAAAAGTAAAGAAATCAGGAAAGTATGAGGATGAGATTGATTGACATGGACTGAGCTGATTGGATCAAGAAGTGTAGTAGAACTGAATTGAATGTATAACTAATAATATGTAATTATGCAAGAGTACAGACAATTAAGGTAACTTAGAGGGAATATGTGTAATTATAATCTGAATTGATATAATTTAAGAATGCATGACCAAGTAAAAAGGGAGCATGAGAGAGAGAGAGAGAGAGAGAGAGAGAGAGAGAGAGAGAGAGAGAGAGAGAGAGGAGACAGAGGGTGGGGGGAAGGGGGTTCATGGAGGGAAGCAACTACAGAGAACAAACGTGGCCACTGTGTGTGTGTGTGTGTGTGTGGGGGGGGGGGGGGTGAGTGGTAGTCTAGGAATATGAATGGTTTAAGTTAAATGAGTATGGAAAGTGTGCATAATATAATAGAGAACCAATTGTATTTATAGGAAGCATGTATGAAAGAGGAAGCTTAAAATAAGTAATGAAATCTGTGCATACATACACATGTAAAACTACGAAATGAATACAAAGGGAAACATAGACAATTACTAATTGACCATGAAGTGATGAAGTATGTCAATAAGATAAACAAGGACACGAAAAGTAGGACAATAACTTGATCAGCTCAGTGCAGCAACCAGCAAGCACAGAATTCGTTTTTTAAGTAGGTCAACATGCAAATCAGCACGAAGCGCCGATCCACAGTAACACTCGCACACGGCGCCAAATTCCCTCTGTCCGTCTCTCTCGCCCGTTTTTCTCACGCTCTCTGCTTAGGAGAGGGGGAGGGGGATGGGGGGGGGGGGGGGAGGGGGGGAGGGGGGCGAGAGGGGGGTGGGGCGGGGGACGGTGGGAGGCTTTGATTATTTTCCGACGGTTGCTTTGAATTATTAAAGTTTGAATTCTAGGGTTCCGACCATTAAGAGACTCCTCTGGTCAACGGGCAACCTAGACAAATGTGTGCGAGTCAAGTGTCAACAAGACCCACGCCAGGCGCATAGGCTGAAAAAAGAAATAGGGAAAAACTACAATTAAAGTTAAAATAACTGAAGGAATGTACCAACCTGATACATGGTAAGCGACAAGGTTATAGTAATTCATCCATGGGGCTGCTAAATCCAACGAATATAAAAAACCAATACAAGTCCACACACCACATGAACACGACCACAGAAGAACACACATAAGTGTCAAAGGTTAGCATGGCAGCTATTGTGATAGACCCAAGATTCGGGGTTTACCTTTGCATTGAAGAGGGCGATAGGCTATTTTTGCGCATGCGTAAATGAAGTAAACAAAAGATGCTTAAAATAGTACGGCTTTCCGGAGAAATTATACCACGTAGGGAAAGAAAGGTCTAAAACTGTATATGTGAACGATATTACGATGAGGGAAATGGAATAGAAAACATGTGTTTTGTATGCTAGTATCAACAGTATTAATATTATGAGTTTTGTCACGAGTCACGAGTCTTTCTCTCTCTCTCTCTCTCTCTCTCTCTCTCTCTCTCTCTCTCTCTCTCTCTCTCTGTTTGAGTGTGTGTGTGTGTGTGTGTGTGTGTGTGTGTGTGGTGTGTGTGGTGTGTGTGTGTGTGTGTGTGTGCATGGCTACACAAATACAATAACCTTGAAAATGCTCCTCTCTCTCATACACAGAGAGAGAGAGAGAGAGAGAGGGAGAGAGAGAGAGAGAGAGAGGAGAGAGAGAGAGAGAGAACGTTTTAAAAAAAACAAGCTTAACCAAAAAAAAAATAATAATATAAATAAATAAATAAATAATAAAATAAAAGGAAAATAAGAAACTTAGGGTCACATACTGTCACGTGACTGGTAAATGAACCCAAAATTCAATCAACTCGTTAAAACGACAATCTGAACTTTAAGCAATGTAAAAGGCTTCAAATCTCTACAAGGCACCAAACAGCCAAAGTAAGCCAGACCGCCTCAAGGGGCATGCTCTTTACTGGAGAGATAAGCGGCCTTTTTTTTTTTGTTGTTTGTTTGTTTGCTTGTCACGGCCATCTCCTGTGTAAAACGAATCTCAGATTCAACACTCTCAGAATAAACGACGGTACAGCCATTCAGAACAAAACACCACACACTTGAATTCTAAAATGAGAGAGAGAGAGAGAGAGAGAGAGAGAGAGAGAGAGGTGGGGTGGGGGGGGGAGGGGAAGACGAAAAGGGGGGGGGGGAAGAAATGGGGGGAAAAAAAAAACAGTAATACACAACACTTATAAGAGAACTGAGAGAAAGACAGGTGTACTTAAGAGTCACCGGCAGATAAGATTTTAAAGTAAGTGACAATGAAAAATAATCCACGACAGAGTGGAAGAGAGAGGCGGGGAGGGGGAGGGAGACGGGGGGGGAGAGGGGAGATGAGAGAGATGGCGGGAGATCTAAAGGAGGCGATGGAGGACTGGGATGAGAAAATCAGTGGTATGAAAAAAAAACTGAAAGAAAGAGAAAGAACGAGAGGGAGGATGTGTGTGTGTGTGTGTGTGTGTGTGTGTGTGTGTGTGTGTGTGTGTGTGTGTGTGTGTGTGTGTGTGTGTGTGTGTGTGTGTGTGTGTGAGAGAGAGAGAGAGAGAGAGAGAGAGAGAGAGAGAGAGAGCCATAGAACTTAAGGATGGTGAGAGATTTCAGGCAGATAATTATGACATACAAACAACAATGATATTACTGTGAACAAAAATACATTCTCTGTCTTGTATCTTACCTTCATCATTAACTCTATCGAGTCTTGTCGGAAGCCGGTTTCCGACACTGCTCACATCGCTTGAAAGCATGTCGGACGCATACATCCGACAGAGTTTGACGATTTTTAAATCATACCGCCTTTTATTAAAGGGCAATAGATCTTGTTTCTGGGTCAGTTTAGGGCCTTTTTCTTGCAGTTTCTTCCCTTAGACCGTTCTTCGTGTATTCTGTAGTAGTTTTATACGGATTTGAATTGTCCTGCTCTCAGTTTCCGCGAACACACGATTTTGAACATGGCGGCGCCCAGGTGAAGTAGGTTCGTACAGAACACGAGAGTGGATCAAGCGTTTTGTGGTCAAATTCTTGTTTTATGCAGTTCTCATGAATATCATATTCTCTGTAGGTGATACCAAGTGGTCAGAAGTGTAACTGAATAGGATAGAGAGCATGAAGAGTGGACAAAAAGTTTTTGTTTTTCTGCAAATGTGTATCATTTTGGATTACTTACGTCATGTAAACTATGTGAATTCCTCACTCAAGGTAAGCATTGTTAACAAATGTATTGTTTTTTTCTATCCAATGGTGTATGTTTTATGTTGCTAGGAAAAGTAGTTGATTTTTTATGATTTTTTTTTTTTTGAAAATTGCTAAACATCGTGTGATCTGAGGGACAAACAACCGGTCCATTTTCGTTGCGACCTGATTGAGTTTAAAACCTTCTTCTCTCCATACCTACCCCAATCATCCTCTCTCTGTCTGTTTGTTTGTCCGTCTGTCTGTCTGTCTGTCTGTCTGTCTGTCTGTCTCTCTCTCTCTCTCTCTCTCTCTCTCTCTCTCCTCTCTCTCTCTCTCGATCTCCCGACAATACTGTTCATAGACATCATTGCACAAATGGTATGTTCTAAGTCAAAATATTGAATATCAAGTGAAAACTTGAGTCAGTGTTAAGATTCAATCAAAATGCCATCCAAATATCGATAGTTTGATTTTTTTTTAAGATGAAGACGATAATCACAACCAAAATTTCAGCCGTGATTGTGATGATAATAATAATAATAATAATACAATAACGCCGATGACGAAAAAGGCCGATGACGATGACAATCCTGCTGCTGTTGCTAATATATATGTTGATGATGGATGTTAACGCTGTTTTGTGGAAGAAAAGATTCACGTATTTGTTCTGCTCACCAAAGCAGATGGATTCAACTAACACCCGCACATAACACCAAATGTAAAATAGAAACAAGAGTCTGAGTAACTGTACTGCCTTTCTACGTGAAGGAAACTGGTCTGCTTTCTATTCAGAGCTGAGCGTGTTTGGGGTTTAGGCTGAAATATTGGAACCACTCTGACGACTTTCATGCCTGTGGCTGTGAGAGTGTTTCTCCAAATGTCACACAACGCTGCAGCCATATTGTTCTTCTTGTACTTTGTGGGCAGCGGAATATGCTAGAAAGGGAGTGTAGAGTACAACCCTATAATGTATTCTCAGACTAGAGTAGAACTCTAGTCTAACAATATACTATAGGTTCGTACTCTGTTGTTGGTGGTGGTGTTGTTGTCGTACCCTGGCTAAAAGACTCCAGGGATCATCCAAACAGCGGAAGTACTTGAACACTATGCTACAAATGCATCAGCTGGGGATGAGAACATTACGTGTGTGGCCGTTTTTGATTACCCCGTCACATGGGCAGCCACATTCGACTTCGGGGGATTTTGGTGACTGATTATATTATGCCAGGAGCTTGTCACAGCTGAAGACAATCCCAGCATAATTGTGCAGAGCATGACAACATTTTGATATAGCCTTAGCGTTCTAGCATACGTCAATTAGCCTGACACAGCCTTAAGCCAAGGTGCGGTCGTACTCTAAATATTGATGCACACGGTATGCTGTATTTGTGATTTTGCTTGGTGTGTCGTGAAGTGAGCAAACTTTTTGCTTATTTCATGAAATTTCTATTTCACAAAATGAGCAAAACTTGAATGCGGGTATACTATGGGTCAGCCTTTTGATCTTCTCATTGATCCTCATAAAAAGTCTCACAGTCTGTGGCCCTTCATACCCTGCTCCCGTTCTGATCTTAGCGTCGATTTCTTTTCTAAATCTGCGCACGTGTGGAGCACGTTGAGCACTTGTCAAAGTGGTCGGTATCGTCAAGTCTCTGAAGACTGCCGCTGGACAGACGTGTGGTTCCCGCAGGAGAGGGTCGTCGCACTCGCTCTGGCTCTGCGACTGGGGCTTAGTCAGGGATGCCCTGTGTGTGCTGAATCAGAACAGGCGCCACGGAACAGCACAGAGGTGACTCACAGTGGCAGTGCAGCGTCTCCTCGGTGGGATGTCTTTACGACGGCTCGATATTTTTCTTCGCTCCCTGTGGACTGGTGCTGAGGCTGCAACAGAATACAGATACAGCTGGATGAGGCTGTGCACAGGGGGGAGCAGGAAGGAGCTCAAGGAGGAGTTAGGCCACACAGGGGATTGGAAAATAAGACAGAGGAAAGGGAAAGAGGTGGGGATCCCCTTCATTGCCTGCAGGGCAGTCGGAAGAGGAGGAGACAAGGAAAAACTCTGTGTGTGTGTGTGTGTGTGTGTGTGTGTGTGTGTGTGTGTGTGTGCGTGCGTGCGGTGTGCGCGCGCGCGTGCGCGTGCGTGCGTGCGTGCGTGCGTGCGTGCGTGCGTGCGTGTGTGTGTGTGTGTGTGTGTGTGTGTGTGTGTGTGTGTGTGTGTGTGTGTGTGTGCGTGCGTGCGTGCGTGCGTGTGTGTATGTGTGTGTGTGTGTGCGCGTGTGTGTGCGTGTGTGTGCGCGTGCGTGCATGCGTACATGAATGCATGCGTGTGTGTGTGTGTGTGTGTGTGTGTGTGTGTGTGTGTGTGTGTGTGTGTGTGTGTGCGCGCGCGCGCGCGCGCAGGGTGTTCTTACTCTGTCTAGCGCGGAAAGTGGAAAGAGAGGGAGTCTGCCGTTGTGTCTGTTGGAATGGAACCAAGAGAAAGGGAGGAGGAATCTCCGCTGATCCGCTGCAGCGCAGTCTTCTTTGAGGAGACGTTTTTTGCTGCTTCACGTCACCACTCTGTCTCAAACAAGGTCTTGTCTGGTACCACCCACCACCAGACCTCCTCCTCCTCCTCCTCCTCCTTTCCCCCACTCTTCCCTTCCCGCCCGTCTCACCACTTCTGCCCCCCCCCCTCTCTCTCTCGCGTCGTCATTACCTGCTCTGTGTGAACCAGCTAGAGCCCGCAGAGGGTTCTTGTCTTCTCTGCAATCTCTTTGTGTCTGCTGGCCCATCATCGTGGAGAGGGGGGATGTTGCTGCATGATTTATCCAAAGACCTGCTGTCGCCGCCCGAACTATCCAAACAGCCCGATTTGTCCGATCCGATAGGTGTCGGTGATCGAAGCATCCTTGGTTGGTCCTAACAGATCGTTTCTTTTCAAGCTTTTTGTCCAGCTGACTGCTTCTCTGTCCACTCAGCACACACATTACATGTTTGCTCCCCCCTCTCTCTCCTGGTTTGATTCTACTAAATGGAAAGCTGTGTCCATGCAGAATGGAAACGCAAGGCGTTACATGAATTACGCGTCTTCTGTGCTTCTTTGCCCTTCAGTGTAATAACTGTCTTCATTCTATGTGGGGGATATGGTTGGTCCAATGGTTAAAGCGTTGCTTTTTGGATCCAAGGAAGCTGGGTGCAATCCATGTCCGAAGCAGCAAATATATAGATGACATCCCCCTCCCGAAGTCAGCAAGTATGCAGACTCCAACCCTGGTCAAGTCCTTCGGATGAGATGTTGACTATGTCCTGTGAGTGTGGATGGAGGCACGCACGTTGAATCACCCCCCTCTGGTGGTCGCAAAGAAGAAAACGGTTCTATGCCGGCTGCACACCGGCCTTTCGTATTTTACTCATTCCTACCTTTTAAAGAGTGAAGAAGCTCCGTGGTGCATTCCATGTCATGTGCCACTCACAATGAAACATTTTTTTTTTTTTTAAGAATGTTGAGACTTGCATGATGTGAGACACAAACATTTTTACAGCAGATTCCATGAAAACCTTGTTCAGAGATGCTCTGCCTGATGCGATCTCTGAATTCTTGAAAGAGATTAACAGTTTTTCATCGGATCCGAGATTTTGTAGTGGAAAGATTTTTAACCAAATTTCGGGTGTGTTTTTAGAAGACGTATTTTAAAGAGTTGTGTGAATGAATGACTTGTGAGTTGACTTCAACGCGGTGACAGCCCTGATTTGGCCCTTTGCGGTCATCTGGGCTATAAGCAACATTATATTACGTTAGGTTGAATCACCGTTTTTACTTTTGTAGAGAGGTAGGCCAATGATGCGCAGTGAAACACAGGCGTGCGCACACGCGCACGCATGCTCGCACGCCCGCGCGCGCGCGCGCGCACACACGCACACGCGCGCACACACACACACACACACACACAGAGATAGAGACACACACAGAGAGAGAGACACACAGACAAGACACAGACACACAGACACAGAGAGCGTGTACCCATCAATGGCCTACCATTCTACATGTGTGTGTGTGTGTGTGTGTGTGTGTGTGTGTGTGTGTGTGTGTGTGTGTGTGTGTGTGTGTGTGTGTGTGTGTGTGCGTTGTGTGTGTGTGTGTGTGTGTGTGCGTGTGTGTGTGTGTGTTGTGTGTGTGTGTGTGTGTGTGTGTGTGGTGTGTGTGTGTTCACACATGCATATGTATACTAAGTGTCTTATTGTGGAGGTCGAGTTTGGGTGTAGAGTATATGCAGGTGGCATGTTAGGATACTCTGACCATCTCCGTCAGGTGTTTTCATGTCAGCTGCTCTGTTTCATTCATTGTTGTTGTGTATTTGCCCTGTATGTGTGCACTTGTGTTTAGTCTGAATCCTTTTTTTTAAAATGAAATAGTCATTATATTAATTGTTCATCATCATCATCATCATCATCATCATCATCAGCATCAGCATCATCATCGTCGTCGTCGTCGTCGTCGTCGTATGATTCGTCGTCTGTTACTGTCATCATCATCATCCATCATCGTCGTCGTCGTCGTTTCGTTATGATCGATAATCGATGTTTTTGATGATGATGAGGAGATGAGGAGGAGGAGGAGGATGAGGATGATGAGGAGGAGTATTGTTTACTATCATCATCAACTCATATCATCATCATCATCATCATCATCATCATCATCATCATCAACAACAACAACAACAACAACAACAACAACAACAACAACTGAAACAATCTGGCTTACATCAGACTCACAGTCTCCTGATGAATTGGTATCAAAAGGTCGACAAAAATGACCCACCCACCCCAACCCCCAACCCCCCACCCCCATATCCCAACTCTCTGCCACCTCTTTTAATACTTTTCCTGTCTTTTCTAAGCGTGTTTATAGGGGCTGAGATCAGGTTTTTGGCCATTTCCCTCTAAATTAACCCACTTTCCAGCCGCTCATTCTCACGCCGCGCTTTGGTTTTTGTTCGTTGGTTCTTTCTTATTGCGTAAGCAGTTCATTGATTTTTCCCTCTGCGCGCGGCTAAACCGTTTCGTTTTCGATAAATTCTTTACTTCTCTCTCTCTTTTTTTTTTGTCCTCTAATTCACTCACTCTGTATTTTGTGGAAGGTGTATTTGGTCTTTTAATGGACACACTTCGGGAGAGGGAGAGTTTGAGAAGGCAGAAACGAAGGGAAGAAGACAGCTAGAGAGGCAAAGAGATAAGGGTTATTTGTGTTTCAACTAGGCTCTGTGTTCTGAAAATGAGGGACGATAAAGAGAAATCTATCTCGTGCGTGCACGTACACGCACGTGTGTATGGCTCTGTGGTGTGTGTGTGTGTGTGTGTGTGTGTGTGTGTGTGTGTGTGTGTGTGTGTGTGTGTGTGTGTGTGTGTGTGTGTGTGTGTGTGCGTGTGTGCGTGTGTGTGTGTGCGCGCGCATGTGTGTATACATAGATAATGTAGCCTCTCTCTCTCTCTCTCTCTCTCTCTCTCTCCCTCTCCTCTCTCTCTCTCTCTCTCTCTCTCTCTCTCTCTCTAGGGTGGTCTAGAAAAAGCATTTGTATTACCCTTACCCTAGTAAAGTAAAATTTCGTTCGTTCTCTCTCTCTCTCTCTCCT
>JADBJO010009936.1:52500-60000 GCA_016801955.1 Conus betulinus
CGTGTGTGTGTGGTGTGTGTGTGTGTGTGTGTGTGTGTGTGGTGTGTGTGTTGTGTAAGTATGCGCGTACGTGTGGGCAGGTGTGTGTATATGTATAATATTCTCTCTTCTCTCTCTCTCTCTCTCTCTCTCTCTCTCTCTCAGTCTCTCTCTCTCTCTCATCTCTCTCTCTCTCTCTCTCTCTCTCTGCTTAACTGTCCCCTCTGTCTGTCTGTCTGTCTGTCTGTCTCTCTGCTTCACTGTGTCTGTCTGTCTGTCTGGCTGGCTGTTGGCTGTCTGTTTGTCTGTCTGTCCTCTGTCTGTCTGTCTGTCTGTCTCTCTCTCTCTCTCTCTCTCTCTCTCTCTCTCTCTCTCTCTGCACATTCCTGCTATCATATCCTATATGGTAGGATTTGTTATACTAGTTTATCGAACACCTTTATCTCTGCCATCGACTGTTGTTCTCTTCTTCAAAATGTCATCCTCTGCTCCCCCCTCCCCCCTCCCCCCCCCTCCCCCCCCCCCCCCCCCCCCCCCCCCCCCCCCCCCCCCCCAGCCACCCACGTCCTCTCCTCTCGTTTCCATACAGAGCTGACGTGTTCTGTTTTCATCTTTCTTTCTCCTATCATTGAGCCTTCCAGGTATCATCGTTCATCTTTGTCTATCTCCTTTCTTGGCAAAAAGAGAGATGCTCAGGTAAAAACATTGATTGCTTTTTACACCATGGTGAGTAGAGAGGAGCCGGCAGTTGTGGAGAGAGGAGAGCACATGGTCGATGTGAGCTGAAAATCGATCCAGTTGATGTCTCCCATGAAAATCCAGTGACGTACCGGCACTCTGCCGCCAGTTGCAGAACATGAGGAGACAAATGATAGCTGCACGACAGAGAGATGGAAGAATACGCTGAAAGTGTGTGTGTGTGTGTGTGTGTGTGTGTGTGTGTGTGTGTGTGTGTGTGTGTGTGTGTGTGTGTGTGTGTGTGGTGTGTGTGTGTGTGTGTGTGTGTGTGGTGTGTGTGTGTGTGTGTGTGTGTGTGTGTGGTGTGTGTGTGTGTGTCTGTGTCTGTGTCTGTGTGTGTCTGTGTGTAATTTATTATTGTAGCTGGAATTTATTATATTGTAGTAGTCGTTTTTGACCATAGACGAAGTTAATGTTTCACTTAAGATCTCTTCATGGGAGAGAGGTGCTGAAGAAAGAGTCTACATCTATGAGATATGTCTTCAGTGCTCCAATTTTTTTTTTTCCCCAGTGGAAGTAGGACTGTAAGTGTTTTCATGCCTGTTCATGTTCTACAGAAATTCTGTGCGAAGGTCATAGCATTTTGAAATACATCTTTCTGTGGTATAAGCATTGTCTGAGGTTACCTCAGGATGACGTGCCGTTTTTTTTTTTCTTGAGGGAAAACAATTCTGCGAAGGAGGTAAGATGGCAAGTTGTTTTTTGTTTTGTTGTTTTTTTCCCCCGATATCATCATCATCATCATCATCATCATCATCATCATCATTATTATTATTATTATTATCATTTTTATTTATTATTATTATTATTATCATCATCATCCTCATTATTATTATTATTATTGTTATTTTCGGTATTTATATAGCGCCTATCTTCGGTCACAGACCAAGCTTTAAGCGCTTCACAATAAACACACTACCTCACTCACTCAAACGGGCTGCCTACCCAGGTAGAGCCGGCCGAAGAGCAGCCTACTGGCGCTCATTCAGTCGTTTCCCCCGTACCGTTCAATTATCAGTCAGTCATTTTCATTTATCTCATTTATTCCTCCAGTTTCTCACATAGGATGCAAACGATGTTTTTTATACGTGTCCTCCATTTCCACGGTACACGATGGCACACGATAACAGTAAGTGACAATCTTCGTGGCTTGGTAAGAAATACCGGCGGCTATCTTCAATCTACATCAATTTTGCCAAGGCATATATATATATATATATATATATATATATATATATATATATATATATATAGATATATATATATATATGATCGACCCCCTTTTCCATACGTCTCTCCCAACTCCAACACCACTCTCCTACCCCCCCACCCCCACACTTCCATTTTAAACCAAACGGCTGATACACGACACGAAGTCGTTCCAGCTGTCTCCTGTTTTTGTTCCAGGATGGCGCAATGTAATTCCAGTGGAGCACGCACATCACGTCCTATCCCACCCACCCCCCCCCCCCCCCCCCCCCCCAACACAAAAGCGATGATGAAAGGGAAGGCAGGAAGATTTACTGAATTACATTCTGCTGGGGACCTTCGATGTGCTGGAAAGAATTCGGTGGGCGGGCGCTTCAGTGTCTTTGAAATTAGGAGGGGAGAGATATCTTTCTAAAGGTTTATATATATATATATATATATATATATATATAGATATATATATATATATATATAATAAATGACTGTTCTGTGGACGTCAATCCCTATGAGCAAAATATGGGAATTCCAGTGCAATATAAATGACTGTACTCAAAATTGTCATAAATGCGTAAGTAACGACAGAAATCCTCATGCATAAACTCCTTGAGATAATGAGATTTACACATCTTGTGTTTCGCGGAGAGAGAGCAAACAAGCAGAGTTTAACGCACTTTTGCATAGGTGTATAGGGAGGTGTGGAAGGCAAAACAAAAAGAGTGAGAGAAGAGAGCATTGGTACTGCGTGGAGGGAGGATCAATTGTGGAAACCCTCGAATAATGCTAGGAAAATAACACGACAGAAACCACCCATCTTGTGAAAAGAGAGAGAGAGTGATAGAGAGAGGAGAGAGAGAGAGAGAGAGGAGGAGAGGAGGGAGGAGAGGAGAGAGAGAGAGGGAGAGGAGAAGAGAGAGAGAGAGAGAGAGAGAGAGAGAGAGAGAGGCGTTTTTGATAGCGGGGGAAAAATTGATGGCGCCACAAGAAATGTAACCTGAATGCCACACACAGACAGTCCTTTCAAACTGTAAATTACATATACAATGCGATACAATACAATATGATACAACACACTACAAAGCAACACAGCACAACACAATAGAAATACGTCACAACAACACGACATGATACACACAGCACAATAATAAATTATGCAATACAGTAGAATGTAATACATTACACTTTGGTACAATATGACATGCACCACACAGTGCAACACAACAAAACAGAAGCAAAAACACTACACTGCACAATACAATACGTGAAGATTTAACACAACACTATACAGTACACGACAATACATTATCATAGAATACAATCCAATAAACCTGTTGTTGCTGTTGTTCGTCCTTCGATTTGGAAGATGACCATGACGTCAATCTCAGAGGGAAGATCGCGGAGTGTGGGTCCGCAGGTGGCTGGTGAGGCCGATCTGGGCCCGGAAGGAACGCCCACATGTGGGACTCCTACTCCAGTAAACTACAACGCAGTAGAATCCAAGGCAACACAACGCAATGAAATAATGCAGTGCAAAGCAGTATGACACAATATGACACATAATATGACAGAATAACCATACAAGGCAAAGCAATATACCACAGCAAAGTACAATGCACGGGGTTTCAATACGAGTGTGAAACACTGCTCTGTGGAAATACTTGGGCATCATCTCTTGACAACGCCAGTTTCGTAAAAGAAGTGTCCCTCAGCCTGTTGACAACTCATCATCAAACCACCTCGCCATTGAGACACGCTGATACTCCACACCCCCACACCCCACACCCTTGCCTCTCTCTCTCTCTCTCTCTCTCTCTCTCTCTCGTGCATGTCTCGTTGTGTGTGTGTGTGTGTGTGTGTGTGTGTGTGTGTGTGTGTGTGTGTGTGTACGTGTGTGTGTACGTGTGTGTGTGTGTGTGTGTGTGTGTGTGTGTGTGTGTGTGTGTGTGTGTGTCTTAATCTCATAGAAAGTGTGTTTTTCCATCAAGAAAGAAACTTTCTACATAATCTCTAAACCATTTAGGGAAAGAAAACGACACTTTTCAACCCAATATTCCCAGGATAACGGAACGAATTTTAAAACGGTTTGTAGGTTGTCAGATGCCCACTCTCCCATGAGAAAGGGTTAGAGAAGAGCATGTATAGCAACTTCACAACAGAAAAGGATCAACTACAAACTGAAGAATATCACATTCAAAAGCAAAAAGTATATTAGAAGAAGAAGAAGAAGAAAGAAGAAGAAGAAGAAAGACGAAGGAAGAAGAAGAAGAAGAAGAAGAAGAAGAAAGAGAAGAAGAGAAATTAAAAGTGTGAACAAACTCGAACATTCGTACTGATTGATGGTTTCCAAGCAAAATATGGACTGTGGAGAGAGAGAGAGAGAGAGACGAGAGAGAGAGAGAGAGAGAGAGAGAGAGAGGGGGAGGGTTAGGGTTATAGACAATAAGGCAGAGAGGGAGAGAGGATTTGGTGGCAGAGAGGTGAAAGGGAAAGGTTTTGCATAAAATGGGAAGAAGAGGAGGAGGAGGAGAGGAGGAGGAGGAGGAAGAAGAAGAAGAAGAGAGGAAGAGGAGGAGATGGAGCATGAGGAGGAAGAGGAGGAGAAGGGGGAGGAGAAGGGTGACAGTGAAGACAAGGAGTATATTAGAAAGAACAAATATCCGCATTTGGCCATGATAGCAACAAATCCAGCTGTACTACTTTTTGTGTGTGAAGGTGCTGGAAACTTAATTCTATCTCATAAGCTTTCAGACCACCAAGACACCCTCAAGTGCGACAATTCGATTTGTAGGCCGCGCATCTTCCAAATCGATCGCAGAACAGCGCGAGAGACAGGGGATGTCTTTCATTCTTCAAACAGCCCGTCTGGTCGCCTGTAACCAGATGGAAGGATTCCACTTGGTACCAGTGGTCCTTTTCTACTTCAGGGCTTTCGTGTGTGAGAACTTGTGTGCGTCATCTGTAGTGTCTGGTGTATTCAGCCAGCCTTTTCTCTTTTTTTTTCTTCTTCTTATCTTCTTACGCCTTTATCCTTCCCCTGCTTCCTCCCTCCCTCCCTCCCCTTGGCATTCCTCCTCCCTGTCCTTCTTCTGCTTTCATTCCCTACTTCTCTCCCCTTCAGGCCTGTCCTTAAGCGATCTGTTCTCTCCACATCACTTGTGTCCTTGCCTAACCAGCTCTTTCTGCTGATGCTTTTCTTCTTCTTCTTTTTTTTGTTGTCCACGATACCTCGCCAGGTCTTCTTCCTGTCGTTTAGTGTGAGTGGCTCTCCTAAAGTACAGACAAGGATCACTCATTGATCGTAGAGGCCTACGGGAAAGGAGAAGATTTGGTCCACTTTCCTGTCCCCTTGTCAAAGACTCATGTCTCTTGGCAATCTTCTGATCAAGTACCATGCTCTGGTATGGACAAACACTTTCTGACAACCTTCAGCTCCCCCTTCACCCTCCCTCTAAAAAACAAACAAACAGACAGACAGACAGACAGACAGACAGACAGACGACAACAACAAAGAAAGCGATCTGAAACAAAGTGTATTACGATTTCTGTTTTACTCAGATTAAATGAAAAAGCATTTACCCCCCCCTTTCAAAAAATGATAAATAAGTTACTAAAATAAAATCGGAAGTCAGTTTGCCTATTTAACTCAAAAGCGATGAACATACGCAGCACCATGATGAAAGGGATGGAGAGTGTGCGGGGAAGGAGAGTAGTATGTTAATACAGTTTCAACAACATCTGAAGACAAGCCCAAGACGTGTATGTGGATGTGGATGTGGCAGTCAGCACCGGCAGTAGCACACATTAAAGCAGATCCTCACTTCTGAAAGTATGTGTTGACCAACTGTTTCTTCTGTCTCCATTCCCTCCCCCCCCCCCCCCCCCCCATCTCCCCTAAGTTCACTTTACCATTCGCCGATCTCTTTCCCTGCCCCCACCACTGTCCCTCCCTCCTCTCCCCCACACCTCTTTTATACAACGTCTTCTCTGTGTTGACGGCAGCAGTCTGGATGGTTCTGACCTTGATCACTGCTCTCTCTCTCTCTCTCTCTCTCTCTCTCTCTCTCTCTCTCTCTCTCTGTCAGTTACGCACTGGGCATCCTGCAAGCCTGTCTAGGTGAAAAGTTCATCCCAAAAATCTATTTCATCACTTTTCTTTCAGGTTGTTGTCGTTGTTGTTGTTGTTGTTGCTGCTGCTGTTGTTGTTGATTGATGTTGTTCTTGTTGTTGTCATTATTGCTGTTATCGTTTTTTTTGTTTTTTTTGTTTTCCAGTAGGCCTCGTGAAAAGTGGATCATGGAGAATACTTTACTTTTAGCTGGTCCAGTGGAAATTGACAACAGTTGAATTCTGTTACTTCATCTGCCCTTCCGAAATGTGGAAGGGGATGTGTGTGTGTGTGTGTGTGTGTGTGTGTGTGTTGGTGTGTGTGTGTGTGTGTGCGCGCGCGCGCGTGCGTGCGTGCGTGCGTGAGTGCGCGCGCGCGCGCGCGCGCGCGTGTGTGTGTGTGTGTGTGAGAGAGAGAGAGAGAGAGATAGATAGAGAGAGAGTCCATCTGACTGTCTGAAAGCAGAAAGACGAAGAATATCTTTTATTTTGTCTGATCTAGTGGGAAGTTTAAAATGGGGAAACTTTCACATTGTCTGGTTTTGTAGAAAGTTTTTAAAAAAGCGAATCTTTTAATTTTTCTGGCTTGTGGACAGTTAAAAAGAGGGAATATTTTACTCTGTCTGGCCTGGTAGAAAGTTGGACAGAGTGAGCCTTATTCTGTCTGGCTTGCATAAAAGTTGAAAAAAGAGGGAATCTTCTACTTCATCCATTCTTGTGGAAAGTGGACAAAAAGAATGATTCTTTGCCCTGTCAGGAAATATCATTGAAAGTAGAAAGGGGCATCTTTCATTATGTCTAATTTGTAGAAAGTAGAAAGAGGAAAAGCATCTACTCCTTCCAGTCTAGAAGAAAGTAGACAGAGTGGTATTTCTACGTCTTTTAAGCTTCAGCGGAAAGTGGGCAGATAAGAATCGTTCATTCTGTTGGTCTTTTGTTTTGGACAGTGGAAACAAATTATTCATTTACTCGGTTTTGTCCGATACAAAATGGAAGCGTGGCCACGGTGTCACCACCTTGCAAACTGTGAAGTCGTGGAACCCAGTCCCATCAGAATCGGTTTCAGGGATTCTTCGCCCCCAGACGGCTCCTATTCAGACCTGAGCGTGCTTTAGCTTCAGATGAAAAGCTTGAAACATCACAGTTACGTTTCATTCTCTGCATGGATGTGTCTGTGAAAGTATTGCTCAAATTTCCTAATTCTGCAGCTGTATCTTATTTCAAGGTACTGTTGAAGTGGGGCGCAGACGAGGACGGCAGAGAAAGAGCTGGTCCGACAATATAAAGGACTGGACCAAAATGATCATGCCAGATCTCCTCAGGACAGCCACTAACAGAAGAACCTGGAGAGAAACGGCGGCTGCCTCATCACGTCCCCCCAACGACCCCAGCGGTCAGGGGGAATGACTGACTGATGACTGATCTTATTTCTGGAACTCTGTTGACAGCAGGATGTAGCCTGTAATGAAAGAA
>JADBJO010009936.1:65000-77843 GCA_016801955.1 Conus betulinus
TTTGATTTATACAGACACTTCAATCCACTACATCGCATCCCAACCTATTTATCTATACAAATGGACTGCCATTTAAAGTACAGAATGACAAAAATTTAGATTTTGATTTTCTGATATTAACGTTCATCGATATCGTTATCGTAAAGAGTGTAGGGAGATTGAACTTGTTTGTCTTTTGTGTAAAGAGGCTCGTGAAAACGAGGTTCATTTGTGTTTTGCTGTCCCGCCTTGGAAACACTTAGAAGCCAGTTTATCCCATCAAATATCATAGACACCCTTCTGCATTTAGGCTTATCTTACTGGTCACTTCTGCTCGCGAAGATGTTATAAGACAATTTGCCATCTATTTGTATAAGGCGTTCAAAATCCGCTCCATCCGCTGTGCGTGATTGATATCCTTCTCCTTTCCTTTGCGTTGAATGTTCGATTTCTTGTATTCATGTGATTTTGTTCTCCTTTTAGTTGCATTACGTGTATGATTCTTGAATTCATGCATTGCATGTATATACCACCCCCTTCAAGAGGGGCTATGGCCTTTTTGAATAAATTATCCGCATCCGCATCTCTCTCTCTCTCTCTCTCTCTCTCTCTCTCTCTCTCTCTCTCCTATTTTCACACTATATGCTTTAGTCCAAAAGTGCCTAAAGAAGAAAATACTAAACTGTATGTTGCTTTTGTTGATTTTAAAAAGGCTTTTGATTCTGTTAACAGAAATGTGTTGTGGCAAGTATTCAATTGTCCTAGAGGAGTGAAGCAAGGTTGTCTATTGAGCCCTCAAATGTTTGCATTTTTTATAAATGAGATAGCTTTAGAAATGTCACATAAAGGCAAACATGGTATACAGTTGATTGCAGGTGCTGTTGAACTGTTTATGCTTTTATTTGCAGATGATGTAATCTTGTTCTCTAGTACTGTTGTGGGGTTGCAAAATCAAATAAATGTTTTAAAAAATGAAGCAGAGACTTCAATTAAGTGTTAATCTAGAGAAAACAAATATTATTGTCTTTCGGATGGGTGGTTATCTATCCCAGCATGAAAAGTGGTGGTATGGAGATGTAGAAGTAAAAGTAACCAATAGTTACAAATATTTGGGGATGTTATTTACAACTCGTTTAAGTCTAAATGCAGGGTGGCGTGAAATCGGCAGAAAGGGTAAGAAGGGGGTTGTAGAAATTCTAAGATGCATGAAAAGACTTAATAGCATTGACCCTTCTTTGTTCTGGAAGTTATTTGACTCACAAATAGCGCCTATGCTGACTTATGCTGCAGAAGTTTGGGGATTAGAAGAAAACCTGGAAATGGAGAAGGTACATACTATGGCTATTAAAAGATTCATGAACATTCCACTGCATTCATCAAACACAATGGCTTATGGTGATTCTGGAAGATATCCTTTATTCATTCAAACGTTTTCAAAATCTATTAAGTATTGGTTAAAATTGACACAACTTCCAACATCAAGGCTATGTAGACAAGCATATGATATGCTATATTTACAAATGGAAAGTGGACACTGCAACTGGGTTAGTAAAGTAAAACATGTGTTAACTATTAATGGGTTTGGTATTGTGTGGCTTAGCAAAGAGGTAGGGAACGAAAGGGCATTTATGTCAGAATTTAGAGATCGCTTGATAGCCTGCTATAAACAGAATTGGCATTCAAAAATGGAAGAAAATGACAAGTATTCATGGTTTTATTCCTTTAAAAGTATTCTACAGCCGGGAATGTTTTTGAAATCTGTTATTAATAAATGGCATAGAAGCATATTGGCCAGATTTAGAAGTCGGACCCTTGGTTTTAAAGCAAATAAGAAATGGTTTTGCAATGAAGTTTTTGTTGATGATGTTTGTGTGTTGTGTCCAGATAACAGTAAGGAAGATGAAGAGCACTTTTTGTTTCAATGCCAGGCATATGAAGATAAAAGAAAAAATCAAAACTGTTTAATTTAATGCCAGAAAGACCATTTACTTTGATTGAACTATTATCTTCGGATGATGGAAATATTCTTCGTCTGTTTGCTAAATATATTGCCGAATGTTATGATATCAGAGAGAAAAAAAATATCTGTTGCTGTGTCCCTGTGAGATAGTGCTTTGGTTCTTCGTATGTCATAGCTGGTCATTTAGGCCCACGTTTGGTGATCTTTTGTTTGTCGTTGACTTTATTATTCCCAGATAGATCAATACCGGGAATCATGTTTGTAATGTATTACACATTTTTCGTTTCATGAATTCTTGACGCTGCATTAATGATAGCCCCCTTGACATGAAGACTGTATTTTGTCATTGTCAATAAAAACGATTCTGAAGCGTCTGAAGCGTCTCTCTCTCTCTCTCTCTCTCTCTCTCTCTCTCTCTCTCTCTCTCTCTCTCTCTCTCTCTCTCTCTCTCTCTCTCTCTCTCTCTTCTCCTATTCTGCATCTTCATTACCATTGATTTACCATTGTCCATGATGTCAGATGAAACAGTCACGACAGATTTATTTGCTGATGACTTGTCACTCCAAAACAAATGGTGGTGATCTACAGACAATAGAAACAACATGTCTCCAACATCGTGTTTTAGTGGTAACGACATATAAAGACTTGAAATGGCAATCTCATCTCAAGTAATCTTTGCAAGGTGCTCTCAGGGAAAACCTTTTCCTCTCTCTCTCTCTCTCTCTCTCTCTCTCTCTCTCTCTCTCTCTCTCTCTCTCTCTCTCTCTCTCTCTCTCTCTCTGTGGGTATGTGTGTGTGAGTGTGTGTGTGTGTGTGTGTGTGTGTGTGTGTGTGTGTGTGTGTGTGTGTGTTTGTGTGTGTGTGTGTGTGTGTGTGTGTGTGTGTGTGTGTTGTGTGTGTGAAAGAGAGAGTGAGAGTGAGTGTGTGTGAGAGAGAGAGAGAGAGAGAGAGAGAGAGAGAGAGAGAGAGAGAGAGAGAAAGACGTTTGCGCGCGCGCGTGTGCGTGCATGCGTGCATGCGTGTGTGTGTGTGTGTGTGCGTGTGCGAAAGACCGACCCTCATGCAACAGTGGCTGATGTCGCATACGCGTTTTTAACCGAAGCACTACACGCACGTGAACTAAATGCGTGTGAGTTTGTGATTTCACATTAATCATCCAGCACTCTGTCAGAGTGAGCACGCTTCTGCGTGACATCAGTCCGAAGTCGTTGGTGAGCGCGTGCTTCTTTATTTGCTTATATAATTGCAGTGTGTAGAAACCCAGGTGGAAGTTGGTGAGTTTAAGTTAAGGGCCGTAGTACGGTTTATGGTTTTCATTTAGTAAATAGGACATGTCTTCTGTGACATTTTTTTCTCTCTTTTTTTTTTTTTTTCTTTTCTTTTTTTTTTTCTTTTTTTCTTTTTTTTTTTTTTTTTTCTTTTTGGAGGGGGGGGGGGGGGGGGGGGGGGGATCTCGGTGCGTGCAGTTAAAGAGAAGCCCTTATACAACCACCCAACGCTTATTTCCATCCAACAGTAAGGGCAGGATGGTCGCAGATTAAAAAAAAAAAACATGTCGAGAAAGCACAGACATGTTAAGGAAAACGTTTCACTCAGTGCTTTGAGATTGCAGTCGATCGATTGGCTTCAAGATTCCAACGGCAAGAAGCACAAACCACACTGTCCAACAAACACACCCCACCAAGGCCATCAAGGCCTTCCTGATGACGTCCAGCAGCCAATACCTGGAGGCCGCTGCCTTCCTCTTCACAATGAGTTCTGCAATTAAGGTACTTTTTATTATTATTATTATATTATATTTATTTATTTATTTATTTTTATTTATTTATTTATTTATTTTTTTTTTTTTTTTTTTTTTGGGGGGGGGGGGGGGGGGGCTGGACGTATGTATATGTGTGTGGAAGGGGGTTAGGGTCTGGTGGGAGGGGAGATACTGGAAGCCCACCACCTCTGTGTGTGAATGGGGATCTTTCTTGAGAGGAAGAGGGCGGGGAAACAGGGAGAAGGGAGAGGACTCTGTTCATGTTGCCCCATCGTCATTTTGAAAATGTGCATCGATTTTGAGACCATCAGGACAACATCAGCCCGTTTGGCAACTGGATTGAAGTCGTTCACCAAGAGAAAGGGTTTCGCTCACTTGAGAATCTTCTCCTTCTCTCTCTCCAGCTAGGGCTGGCAAGATTTGGAAGAGTACTTTCCGCCTCTTCCCGCCAGCCATCTTGTCATCCCAACCCTACTCTGCTTCCGTGTTTAAGTGCAGATGTAGAATTTTTTAGTGGTTCGTTTGAGTTTGTTATGATCAGTATTTTTTCTCTGTTTATGTTTCTTTCTGTCATCTGTTATTAACTGAAGGAACCCGTTTAGATTATCCGTTGAGTGTGTTTCTTCAATATATTGATACAAGGTACAATGTTGTTTGTGTTTCTAGTAACCAAGTTAAACGTATTTCATTCTTTACGTTTCACACTTTGATTATTCACGCATCCCAGTCGTCCCACTGCCATCTACCCCCCAGCTCTCTATGACCTCCAACCCCCCCCCCCCCCCCCCCCGACCTCCCACCTTTCCATTCCGCCCCCTCTCCTGTTTCAACTTGCGGCAAGATTCCCTTTTCTATCCTCCATTCCGGGTGAGAAACGTTCTGTCAAAAAAAAAAAAAAAAAAAAAAAAAAAAAATCCAGGTTGTGTTGCAAAAGATGCTGAAAATGCAAAGGGTTAGCAATACCGTTGTATTTCAGTTAATGAAATTTAGTTTTCTCAGTCGGAAGGTCTTGCTGAAGAGGAGGAGGCACTAAAAGTACCGGTCTACCGCACTCTTACCCACACACCATACCCACCTCCTCCTCCCCTCCCCCCCCCCCCCCTCCCCCCACTCCTCTCTTAATTGTGGCTGCCAGCCGATCTGAGACAAACTGGGGCAAAAGTCAGGCTGGCGGAATTTCATTTCTCCACCCTCTTACATTCTCATACCAAACCAAAAATGGGACAAAAAAAATATATATATATATCGTCATGTGGCTATATGTCAACCCTGGAGTGAATGGCATATTATGTGCATACATGTACAGAGCATCCCGCTCGAGACAGGGGGACAAAGAATCGGGGCTGGTGCCACACAGAGCGGAGTACCATCTCCGTGTCAGTTTCTTTACAGGGTGGAATTAAGTCATCGACAAACATGACAGCCATCTACCCCTTGTTCTCCACACTCTCCCTCTCACCTGTTCTTGTCACAGGTGTACAGTTTGTTTTAATGAAGGTAAAAGACTTGCAAGATTTTTTTTTTCTCCCCCCCCTCCCCCCCCCCCCCCCCCATCATATTTCATTACATATTTGTTCAATCAGTAATCAGTAATGGTGAAACAGGATCGGATATCTGTACTTGTTTAGTGGCGTTGAAAGATTCTTTTTTCTCTTCATTGGAGAGGGAAAGACGGGCGCCGCCTGACTGATGATGTCTTAGCGTTCAAATTCTTATAAGGGCGGAAGGGAATGGGTGAAAATCTGGTGATATTCGTCGTCACAGGAGGACGGGAGACGGGGGAGGTGGGGGGGGGGGGGGGGGGGGAGCTCATCTTCTAAATTTCTATAAAAGCGGGGTGGGTCGGGAGATCAATTCTCGTAACAGCGAGAGAGTTGGGGGAGGTGGGGGGGGGGGGAGGCTCAAGTGCCTGCTTTTTAAACAGGCTATTCTCTCTTCTTCCGAAATCCTGAAAAAGCAGGGGTGGGGTGTGGTGGGGTGGGATGGGGGCACCGTAACTCACGACATCCATGTTTTTTGGCTTTAAATATGGAGGGAGGGGAGAGCAGAAAATAATCTCGTGTATTTTCATCGAGATGGAGGGGGCGGGTGGGTGGGGGTGGGAAGGGCCCAGCCACCTCTGTCCTCCCCCCCCCTCCCCCGGTTCTGATGCCACTGTTGTTGGGTTGTATCCACTACATTATATTCATACTGGCGTTAGGTTGTATCCACTGCATTCTATTCATACTGGTGTTAGATTGTATCCACTGCATTATATTCATACTGGTGTTAGGTTGTATCCACTGCATTGTATTCATACTGGTGTTAGGTTGTATCCACTGCATTGTATTCATACTGGTGTTAGGTTGTATCCACTGCATTGTATTCATACTGGTGTTAGGGTTGTATCCACTGCATTCTATTCATACTGGCGTTAGGTTGTTCCACTGCATTCTATTCATACTGGCGTTAGGTTGTATCCACTGCATTGTATTCATACTGGTGTTAGGTTGTATCCACTGCATTGTATTCATACTGGTGTTAGGTTGTATCCACTGCATTGTATTCATACTGGTGTTGGGTTGTATCCACTGCATTCTATTCATACTGGTGTTGGGTTGTATCCACTGCATTCTATTCATACTGGCGTTAGGTTGTATCCACTGCATTCTATTCATACTGGCGTTAGGTTTGTATCCACTGCATTCTATTCATACTGGCGTTAGGTTGTATCCACTGCATTCTATTCATACTGGCGTTAGGTTTGTATCCACTGCATTCTATTCATCACTGGTGTTGGGTTGTATCCACTGCATTCTATTCATACCGGAATTCAGAATCCAGTCACTCATTACACATTTTGAAACGACCTCTCCTCGGTCGCTACGGGTTGTCTCCGACGGTGGGAGGGACTCTTGCGTTCCACTGGTCAGCTACCCACCCGCCTCAAGCTGGGCAGCCCCCAGCCAATAAGGTGCCGACCCGCCACAGTTGCCTGCTTCAGTGGGTGCTTGGAGCTCAGGGGAAGACCGAAAGAGCAGTCTGAAAACCCTGCACCAGGCACTTAAAAAAAAGGAAAAAAAAAGAGAGAGAGAGAGAGAGATTCGAACTACCAGCCTTGCGGCTGGCAACCTGCCACGTCAGACAGAGCCATGTGTCTTGGCCTTCCGGACGAGCCCCCAACCAAGTTGACGACACCAGGAAAAACAGCCATCACCGACCGCCAGTTCAAAAAAGGTTCAACATCGACATCACCGCGCTGCAAGAGACAAGACTCCCTCCCTTCCAACGGCAGCCTCAGGGAGAAGGACTACACAGGATTGTGGAGCTGAAAGGAGCACCGACTGTGTGGCGTAGGATTTGCCGTTCGGACTCTATCCTCTATCCTATCCTCAGTTGAACCATCTTTCAAGGGGGAATCCTCTCTCTGTACCAACATACATCCTTAGCGTCCCCCCCCCCCCCCCCCCCCCCACCCCAGCCCTCACTCTGCTCTATATCCGAGGCTAAGGGCGAGGAGTTCTATGAAGAAGCTGGAAGCCAAGATCAGAGAGGTACCGGCAAAAGAACGCCTGTTCTTGCTCGGGAACTTTTAACGGCCACATGGATGCAGACCACAGCTCTTAGCCTCGCTGCATCGGCCGCTCGTGGCGAACATGCTAGGCATCCTGCCTGGGCCGGGACATCTTTGTTGGTGATGCGGTCCTGCCAAGTGATGCCCCAGTGAGTCTTCTGAGGCAGCGCAGGTGGAAGACGTTCAGTCTGCGTTCTTGGCGAGAGCACAGGGTCCATGCTTCGCTTCCGTAGAGAAGAGTGCTCAGCACGCAGGCTTGGTACACTTTCATCTGGGTGTTTGACGTTAGCATGGTGTTGTCCCAGACTCTTTTCGCTAGACACGCGCGTGCACGCGCTCGCGCGCGCGCGCGCGCGCGCGCATACACACACACACACACACACACACACACACACACACACACACACACACACACACACACGCACGCACACTCACGCACACGCGCGCACACACACACACACACACACACACACACACACACACACACACACACACACACACACACACACATACACACACGAAAGCAAGCGCTCGCGCGCACGCACGCACGAACGCACGAACACACACGCACGCATGCACACACATGACTAATAAGAACCTGGTTTGAACAGGCAACCTAGAGGGGACCTCAGGAACTACGACCCAGATGGACACCGGGAACGGGACGACAGCCCGGTGGAGATACTGGGAACGGGACGACAGCCCGATGGAGATACGGGGAACGGGACGACAGCCCGACAGCCGGTGGAGATACTGGGAACGGGACGACAGCCCGATGGAGATACTGGAAACAGGGACGACAGCCCGGTGGAGATACTGGGAACGGGACGACAGCCCGGTGGAGATACTGGGAACGGGACGACAGCCCGGTGGAGATACTGGGAACGGGACGACAGCCCGGTGGAGATACTGGGAACGGGACGACAGCCCGGTGGAGATACTGGAAACGGAACGACAGCCCGGTGGAGATACTGGGAACGGGTCGACAGCCCGGTGGAGATACTGGGAACGGGTCGACAGCCCGGTGGAGATACTGGGAACGGGACGACAGCCGGTGGAGATAAGGGGAACGGGACGACAGCCCGGTGGAGATACTGGGAACGGGACGACAGCTTGGTGGAGATACCGGGAACGGGACGACAGCCCGTGGAGACACTGGGAACGGGACGACAGCCAGGTGGAGATACTGGGAACGGGACGACAGCCCGATGGAGATACCGGGAATGTGACGACAGCCCGATGGAGATACTGGGAACGGGGGTCGACAGCCCGGTGGAGATAATGGGAACGGGACGACAGCTTGGTGGAGATACCGGGAACGGGGACGACAGCCCGGTGGAGATACTGGGAACGGGACGACAGCCCGATGGAGATACCGGGAACGGGACGACAGCCCGATGGAGATACCGGGAACGGGACGACAGCCCGGTGGAGATACTGGGAACGGGTCGACAGCCCGATGGAGATACGGGAATGGGACGACAGCCCGGTGGAGATACTGGGAACGGGACGACAGCCAGGTGGAGATACCGGGAACGGGACAACAGCCCGATGGAGATACCGGGAACGGGACGACAGCCCGATGGAGATACCGGGAACGGGACGACAGCCCGATGGAGATACCGGGAACGGGACGACAGCCCGATGGAGATACCGGGAACGGGACGACAGCCCGGTGGAGATACCGGGAACGGGTCGACAGCCCGATGGAGATACCGGGGAACGGGACGACAGCCCGATGGAGATACCGGGAACGGGACGACAGCCCGGTGGAGATACTGGGAACGGGACGACAGCCAAGGGAAAGGCCCCGCCAGGAACCAGACGACAGCGCAGCAGAGGTGCAGGTGAGACATGCTGGCAGGCTGATGACATGGAATGAAAAGTTAGATTAATATCTTTTCCTGGTAGTCCTGACCATTCTCAGTCAGTTGAGGTTTTGACTCAGAAATGCAATAGTGTTCCGACCAGCAGTGTACAACAGGCTTCAGTCCCTGCTGGTGAGGGAAGAGGTGTTTCAGTTGTACAAAGTACTGTGGACCAGAGGTCAGGGGTGAAGATCGGAGGAAAGAGTTGTCCCCTCGCTCACAAGTCAATAACAGCAATACGAGACAGGCACGCAGTGAGGAGCGTCCTTTTCGGACTCCAGATCCTCTTAGGGGAAAATCTCGAAGTCAGATATTTGGTGCAGCAGGTTTCAGTCCAGTAAGAGCAAATTCCAAGCATGGCAACAAACAACTTAGAAATTTATCAGGAGCGTCGGCTTCTGATCTTGTCTTGAAGAACCGTTTTAGTTCTTTGATGGATAGTGAAGTTTCTGGGGAAGAGGGCTGATAGATTCTTTTAATAACCTTACATGGACATACTCCAGTGGAACATAAGGGGAGAGTTAAAGCAAATGGTCGGGACCTTGAGCTATTGTTGGCAGAGTATAGATCTTTGATAATTGCTCTTCAGGAAACCCTTTTAACTGCAAGTAAGAAGCATGAGATACTGGTTTCTCCTGCATACACAAGCCAGCTTCTGCAGACTTTTCAAGGAGAGGTGTTTCTCTTTATATTCATAATTCGGTACTTTATACAGATATTCCACTTCAGACGGATCGGAGGCAGTGGGCTGCTCGTATCTCGTTAAACAAGGCAGTTACGATATGCTGTTTGTATCTGTCTCCATCTTTTGTGATTTCAAAGAGTCAGTTGGATGGTTTAATTTCTCAACAACTCCTCGTCCATTTCTTTTATTGGGTGACTTGAATGGTCATTCTCCACAGTGGGGAAGTAACTGTACTAATTCCCAAGGGAAAGTTCTTGAAGATTTTATGTCGGATCATGATCTCTGTCTTCTGAATTCAGGCTCACCGACCTTTTGTTCTCCTTCTGGTTCCTTGACTCACTTGGATTTGTCCATTTGTGATCCTCCTTATTTTTGGACTTAGAGTGGCAAGTTCATTCGGACCTAAGCGGGAGTGATCACTTTCCGATTTTTATTTATTTTACGAAGCAATTGCAGGAGTCCCCTCGGGAAACATGGAAGTTCCGCTCTGCAGATTGGAGTCTTTATCAGCAACAGATTTTAAGTAGAATGCCTATGAATCTGTTGCAGAGTTATGATGATCCTGTTTTGCAGTTCACTAAAGTGATTGTAGAGAGTGCTAACGAAGCTATTCCCAAGTCCCGTGATAAACCTAATGATGTTAAGACCCCTTGGTATGATAAAGAGTGCAAAACTTTGAAGGGTAAGAGAAAGAGTGCTCAAAGACTTTTTGCTAGATTTCCTATGGTGGGAAACAAAGTTAAACATCAGGCATGTAGGGCAAAGTGTCGGTATACTTTTAAAACCAAGAAGAAAGAATCTTGGAAAAAATTTTGTTCAAATCTATCTTTTAAGGTCAATTCAAGGAAAGTCTGGAAATTAATCCGTAAGATTAAGGGAAAGTCGGCTACATCAGCTATTAAAAGTTTGCAAGTAAACGGATCAATTATTACAAATAAAAAGGAGGTTGCTAACTTGTTAGCTGCTACTATTCATCACAATTCGTCAGCTGATCATTATTGCAAGGAATTCCAGCGTATCAAAAGATCTGCGGAGTCAAAATCTTGTTCTTTCGTGCCAGATAGTTCTGAGGATTATAACTGCGTTTTCAGCATGGATGAGTTAAAGGACGCCATTTTGAAAGCCAACAACTCAGCTCCTGGACCAGATGACATTCATTATCAATTTATTCAACATTTGCCAGCTGAGGTTTTTTAAAGGTGTTGTTGTCACTGTTTAATCATGTTTGGTGTTCAGGATATTTTCCACAATCTTGGAGAGAGGCGGTTGTTGTTCCTATTCCTAAACCAGGGAAAGATCATTCGGATCCTAACAACTATCGTCCTATAGCTCTTACTAGTTGCTTATGTAAAACTATGGAGAGAGAATGGTATATTCTCGATTGTTATGGCAGTTAGAATGTCTTGGGGCATTGGATGTTTCCCAGTGTGGATTTCGGAACAACGCAGTACTACTGATCACCTGGTTCGATACGAGTCTTTTATCAGGAATGCTTTGATTAATGGAGAACATGTAGTTTCTATTCTTTTTGATTTAGAAAAAGCTTATGACACAACAACATGGAGGTATGGAATTCTTCAGGACTTGAAGGCACTTGATTTCAAAGGTAATTTACCAATGTTTATTGCTAATTTTTTGTCTAACAGGCATTTCAGTGTTAGACTTCATTCTACCTTCTCAGATCCTTTTGAGCAGGAGATGGGTGTCCCTCAGGGTAGCATCCTTTCTCCGCTTCTGTTCAATCTCAAGATTAATAATATCGTTCAGTCAGTAAAGTCTGGGATTGATAAGTCATTGTTTGTTGATGATTTCTCTATCTCTGCCAAGGGGAAAACCTTGGCTGCAGCTGAGCGTCAACTTCAGTTGTGTGTTAATCGTGTTCAGCAGTGGGTCACTGAAAATGGATTTAAGTTTTCAGCTACTAAGACAGAGTGTATTCATTTCCATAGGAAAAGATCTCAGGTCTTAGAACCAGCTATCAGTCTCAATGGTCAGGTAATTAAAGTTTCCAAACAAGTGAAATTTTGGGGGTTATTTTTGATAGTAGGCTTTCCTTTTTGCCTCACATTAAGTACATTAAACAATCTTGCCAGTCAGTTTGAATGTTTTAAAGGTTATTAGTCACACTGATTGGGGTGCGGACAGGCGAACTTTGTTGCGATTATATCGGGCTTTGGTGAGACCAAAGCTAGATTATGGTTGTGTGGTATATGGATCCGCACGAAAGTCTTATCTCAAAGCTCTTGATCCAGTTCATCATCAAGGACTGCGGATTGCTCTGGGAGCATTTCGCACATCTCCAAAAGAGAGTTTGTATGTTGAATCTGGAGAACCCCCTCTGGAGCTAAGGAGATTGTGTCTTTCCATGAACTATTATCTGAAACTGAGGGCTAATCCAGAAACCCTGCCTATGATATTGTCATGAACCCACCTTTTAGAGAGCCAAATATGACTTAAAGCCAAATGAGATTCCTCCACTGGGTATTCGTATTTTGCCCCACTTCGGGGCAGCTGGCATTGACCTTGATACTGTTGATGATGGTCCATTACAGACTGATGTACCTCCCTGGAAAAATAGCCAATCCAGAGATTAATTTATACTTAACTCAATTTCGAAAGGAGGTCACCTCGAGTGCTGCATATAAACAACTTTATCTTGAGCAATGTGAACTTTATAAAGATTTTACCAAGATTTTTACAGATGGTTCTAAAAAAGATGAGAGGGCTGCAGCTGCCATTGTGTGTGATAGCAATTTTCAGGAGCCCACCTTGTTAAGATTGCGGGATTGGTCATCTGTTTATACTGCTGAACTGAAGGCTTTAAATCTGGCTCTCAGTGCGGTGTCCAGGTCAGATCAGAACGATTTCCTTATTTTATCGGATTCATTGCAGTTTGTTCCTCACTCAGATCTTCGTCATAAATCTAGCTCGTATTGTCGTGAGCTGTGTGGCAGAGTGAATGGTCTAGCCAAATTCATAACAAATTGTTTAAAATTTTGCCCAGATTTAATCAACCCTTTCCCATCGATAGTAAGT
>JADBJO010009937.1:0-15000 GCA_016801955.1 Conus betulinus
GTCTGCGAACGTTCATGTGTGACTGTGCGTCTTCACAGTCTGCGAAAGTCAGATTACTTACAAAGAAGCGGAACACTGTTCAGACCCCACCTAGGTCGTGCGAGGCCCGTTCTCCAAGTCACGCGTGCGCACATGTTCGTCACTCGCTCCTGCATTCTGTATTCGCACACACATTCTGTCTGACTGAAATAGCCTCCCAGGTAATTATAGATGGCATTACACTCAGGCAACGGCGAAGTGCCTCTAATGAACTTTGTCCATTATTCACTATGACACCGACTTTAACCGCCCAATTTGTCGAGGAAAGACTGTCGTTTGAAAGACCGCGGTGTAATTATCTAAACACCACGTGCACCCGCCTAATTATAGACAGTTTCATATTAAGCGTGTTTGTGGCTCACACACGCACGTACGTACACACGAACGCGCGCGCGCGTACACATCTTCATAACCTCACACACTTACATGTACAAACATGCATGCACTTCACCATTAAGCCTATGAATACGGGAAATGGGAAAATCTTACCACTAGTAACCCACTCTCAGCGTAAACTATGATAAGCTGGCATTCTAATCTTTTTACTTTGGTGATTTACCAAAAGTCGCTACCCAGAGAGAGGGGAGAGGCTTGGCGGGAAGGAGTGAAGGACGAGGAAACCTGAATTGAGGGAAAGAGAGAGATTAGGAAGGGGGGAGGAGAGAGAGAAACACACCAGTAGGAGGAAGGGTAGAAAAAGGAGCAAAATATAAGGGAAAGAGAGGGAAACAAATCGAGGGATAGAATGAGAAATAGGAGGGAGGGAGCGAAATTAACAGAATAGTGGGAGGGAAATAGAAACAACACGGGGAAGGGACAGCCGCACTGGGACGGAAAGAGAAATACAAACTACAAAAGAGCGCGAGGAACATACTAGAGAGAAGAAAAAGAAGGGTGTGTGGATGGCAGGAAAATATAAAGTAGGGGACATGGGAGACCCACATAGATAAGGAATGGTGACGGACAGACGAGAGGGAAAAAAGAGGGGGGGGGGGGGGGGGGGGGGGGGGTGCAGATCAGAAGGGAAAGAAAGATCTGGAGGGAGGGGAGTGATTACTATTAAAAGATTACTGAGAGGGAGGGGGAGTGATTACTATTAAAAGATTACTGAGAGGGAGGGGAGTGATTACTATTAAAAGATTACTGAGAGGGAGGGGAGTGATTACTATTAAAAGATTACTGAGAGAGAGGGGAGAGAGACAGACGCACTAGGATGGGGGAGAGAGAGACTATAAGGGAATACAGAGAGACAGACAGACAGACTAGGATGGGAGGAGAGAAAAGACTAGGAGGAAAAAGGTAGTAGGTGGGGGTGGGGGGATAGGAGTGAGTGAGAGACAGACCAGGAGAATTACAGAAAGAGTCAGGAATGGAGCTTGAGACCCACAGGCTAGGATCAAGAGAAACAAGGAGGGAAGGACAGGACAGACAGATTAGGAGGGAAGGAAAGAAAAGGAGAGACATCAGGTACGATGCATAGTGTGAGGAGAAAGAACAGAGGGAGGGAGAGACAGACTAGAATAAAGTGGAAGATAAACGACACGCAGAATAGCTGAGAAACAGACTGTAGAGGAGACATAGACTAGGAGGGTGAGCGAGAAGTGGGGGGGAGAAAATGAGGAGAGAGTAAGATGGATTACGTGAAGAGAGAGAGAAGAAGAAAGAGGGAGAGACTACGATTGAGAGCGAGGAGGTGGGGAAGGGGAGAGAAAGACCAGGAGAGGTAGGAGATAAGGAGGAAAAAGGATCGAAACAAGAGACAGACTAGAGAGAGAGAGAGACGGGCTGACAGGAAAACAAACAAGGAGGGGAAGGTAGGAGGGAGAGATGGGGAGGGACAGTGGCAGACAGAGACAAGGGGAAGGGGTAGACTAGGGGGGAGAGGGAAAAAGAGAGTGAAAGAGGGAGACAGCTTGCGAGGAAAGGAGAAAGAGAGACACTTAAGAGAGGAAGGAGAGAAAGAGACTGGAGGAGACGGAGGGGAACCAGATCTGGAAGGATGTACAAACACAAAGAGCATGCTACAGGCTTTATGGGCGGGAGACAGAGACGACTAGGAAGGAGAGAGTTTGGTGGGAGAGGAAAGGCTAGGGTTGAGCGAGAGAGAGAGAGAGAGACAAGAAGGGAGGAAAAACAGAACTCGGTGAGGAATAAGGGAATGCACAGAACTAGGAAATGAGAGTACGAGTAGGGGAGAGAGAAAGAGACTTGAAGGGAGAGAGACAGAGACATGGATGGAAGGAGAGTGGTTAGAAGGAGGGAAAAGAGATTCGGAAGGAGAGGAACACAGAGAGTCAAGCCGAGAGAGAGAGAGAAAAAAAAGAGAGAGAAAAGTAGTAAGGAGGGAGGGTCAAAACACAAGATGAAAATCTAACATACATGTGCCAGCGCCCATTCTCGCGTTTCCCTCTCCTTTGATTTCGTTCCAACCCTTTTCCACACGTACACCTCCACCTCCCACACGTCCCCCACCTACACACCTTTTTTTAAACACTCGCATACAATAAGTACTTTTGTAAATATACCTCCAAACATACTTAACACAGTCGTTTCGCGTCCTCTCTCCCGCTTCCACCCTCTTCCTCCTCTTTTTTTTCAGTCGTAACGCCCCCCATTTTGCTATTAACTTTGCAGTCAACAGTGATTTTCTTTTCAAGTTTGTGTTATTTTCCCATTATACGCCCCCCGTGCGCATTCATGCAGCAGACTGAGACACAACATTGCACGCGCCCTACTCACCCCACACAACACGCACCCCACCCACGCGCAACCCAACACACAAACACACACACCACCCACCACCTCCACCACCACCACCCCACCACCCCACCATTGTCGTCATCATCGACCTCACCACCACCATCCAAGCTCAAACACCACCACCTATATTACGGTCAAAAGCAACGACATGCAATATTCCCGCCACCATAAACCACAAAGACACCCCCTTCCTCCTCCAAAAACAACACATCTACACATACGCACGCACCGCGCACACAACACACACGCAACACACACACACACACACACACACACACACACACAACACACACACAAAGGCCACCCCACCCCTTCCCTCCCTCGTCTTTTTGACAGAATACCACCATGACGGAAGCAGTGAACAAAACCAAGAGGCAAGGAAGCCAAAGGGCAGGCAGACAGTCTCCATGGTAACCGGAAGGGAGGAACACACGCCGATCACAAAGAGAGGAGAGGGGGGAAGAGTAAGAGAGGGTGAGGGGGGGGGGGGGGGAGGGAAGGGACGGTGAGAAATCGAACACCAGTGGTTTGTGCGTCCGTGTCCCTCTCCTCTTCTCCACCCGTGCCCTGGCAGGGAGCCGGATTACAGAGACGGCAGTCCTCCTCAGACCGTCACTGTCATTAAAGCGCTTCTACACCGACATGCGACACTACTACAAATCATCAGGCCATTTCATTTGACGGCCCCTCCCCCTTCCCAGTCTCCTCCTCCTCCCTGTCCTCCTCGGGGTCATTATCTTCGCTCTAATCGTCATTATTGGACACGAAAGTAAAAGCAGCAGCAGCAGCAGCAGCCAATAGTGGTAGTTCTTACTTCCTTGGTGGATGAGAGGAAAAGTGAGAGGCCCTGTAATTGTGGGGTATTACAAGGCTTCTGGATAATGTGCAGTAGTTTAATACATTCTCTGTCTGTTTTAAATGTAGTTTTTGCGGGGGGGATGGTCGTAGGGGTGTGAAACTTAAGTAAGTTGTGATGGTCGCAACGCTTGTTCTCTATCTCTCTCTCTCTCTCCTCTCTACTCCCTCTCCCTCTCTCTCTCACCCCCCTCTCCCACCCCCCCCCCGCGAATGTCTCATATTATCCTTTTCTGTCTTTTTTTTCTCTTCATCTCCCCTTATTAAAATAAATAAAATAAAATAAATGTAGATGTCTTTTGTTCAATACCCGATAAATGTTATATCTCTGATTATATCGAAGGGGTCAGGTTTGGATAACGTGAATCCAAGTCAAGCGAACAACAATACGGCTATTACTGCTGAGAGATGTTGAAGGAAGCTTCTGATACTAGCGGACAGCGTCCTCGGGGGCCTCAATGTTGTACCCTGGTCAGGGCTGGAAACAGTTAAATCAACACGCGGGTGGCCAACTCAATTGCACATTCTAATGGGTTTTTGCTTGTGTTCATTTTTTGCTCCACTGTACAAAAACACTGCGTTTCTTCAAGGGCTCAACACCAACACCTTGTTTTCTCCTTCGAAGATGCCCTCGTTTTTTCATCCATGCACAAGCTCGTGCAATTATGACCCCCTCTTTGAAAACAAGGCAAAACGCGAGAAAACCGATTACTAAAGACATAAAGAAAGAGATAATTCCATATGGGGAATCCTTTCTCCTCCTGCCGCATTTTTCGTTTTTGAATAATTTCACATGCCCGGTGACAGCACGATGCATCTTAAAAAAGAAACTGCATACAGTAATTAAAAGACAAAAATTAAGTCAGTCCATCCGTCAACATCAATTCTGTTCCTGCCACAGCAACCAGCATAAGTTACTCACATATGAATCATCAATTCGTGTCTGCGTCAGCCTGTTGAACGTGCATGGCTAAAAAGCTTATGGGAGGAGGGACAGTGGCCAAGGGGAGCCTATCGGTATGACTTTCCAACCAAACTCGGTGTTTCTGTCTACTTACTTTTTTCTTCTGAAGTTATATACTGTTCAAGACCTGAAGAAAAGATAACCGTGTGCTTGTAAACGATTTTTTTTGGACACAACAACAAGAGTTATCGTTTACACATAGCTTACATACCAGACAAACTAGAGAGACAAAATGGATCGACTGACCAGGACGTCATGAATTCAGTTCATTTTGTTCCCGAATGCAATCCTCTTGCTGTGGCTTTCCTTCATAAACTTTGTCGAAACTTATCCAAACATACCTTCCTCTTTTCTTCTCTGTCCCTTATGTCCGTCTTTTTCGTCTCTCTCGATCCCTAGCACACCCACACACCACCAACACACACACACACACACCCCACACCACACCACAACAACACCACACAGCATTACTCACACACACGCCATACACATGCACACACACACTCACACTCCCCCGCATCATTCCTCTCTCTGCTCTTACTCTCTCTCTCCCTCACACAACATGCCCATCCACACAAATCCCACCACATCTCTCCACCGCCACACACACACCACACCACACTCACTCACTCACTCACTCACTCACCCCTGGAACATCACCGCGCGTGCTTTGGATTTGAAACAGAGACAGAGAGGGAGAGAGCTGACGGGTTTGCGTTTGGCAATCAGGAACAAACCATATGGGCCGCTGCTCACGCTAAAAAATGGTTCCCCAATCAAGTCATTTTCTTTTTGGCAGTCACTGTGGGAACCCGGATAAACGGACTGTCTTCCGCCCGCTCCGCCGACGACGATGGACTGGTTATAGATTAGCCACGTTAATGGTAGTGCTTCACTTTTATCATTCATACCCATCCTCTCCCCGTTTTCTCCCTTTTACCGCCTGCCCCCTCCCTCTCTCCCCTACCCTTTCTCAACAGTTCACCGCTGATGAGGTCATCCGCTTCAGGCTTTGGGAATAAGCCAGGAGAGATCGGTCCAAATTAGTCGTTTCATTTGGAATCCATTATTTTATGTCCACCGTATCTCTCCCCTTCTCATCCTCCTCCTGCTCCTTTTTCTTGCTACCTCCCTCTCTCCTGCTCCAGCTTTCCTTCTTCGTTCTACTGTTCGTTATGTTCTTCCGTCTCAGCTCGCATCCATTACCATTCATCACTCATTTCATATAATTCATTATTATTTGTTCTATGTTATCATCATTATTATTAATTATTTTCATTGCCATCATCAGTAGCGTCGACGTCTATCATTACATCTTTTATTCCTGCTTAAAATAACAAAAGAACACGAACAAACCCAAAACCCACATCGATTTAAGTGTAGATGACGGTCTGAAAAATCTATTTTTTGTGGCCGCAAGAAGACGGAGGGAGGTTGAAGAGTCTAGGGCTTTCAAGTTTATTACATCAGTTATTCCGAAGCAAGCAATGGTCCGTTATCGAAAGCAATTTCTGTCGGTTCTGTGACATTCCCGGGACGTTGCATCCGTGTGGTCTTTAGTATTTAAATGGTTTACATGTTCTTGGGTTTGCCGTAGACTTTCCCCTTTCACCGACTCATAGGCACACCCGCTCAAGTTGTTCCTTATCTTAGAAACACTTGGTTTCGTTGGTTTGTTGTCCCTACGTTTTTGTTTTACGCTCACACACTCGCGAAATTGTACAGTCGTCCACTCCTTAAACATTTGTATCCATAGGGACAATGTACAAACATTGTTTAATAATAATGTTTGTAAAATTTATTTCGCAATGTCCTTGCACCACAATTCACCCACCAGCTTATGAGATTAGTGTTCAAAAACTCCTTTTTTTTTATTTAAAAGGGCCGCAATACCAGCAACAATTATAAATTTTTAAACTGTGCTAAAAAGAATTCACGGACTAAGAAACTTATCAATGGCTCATATACTCTCCATACTATAATTTTCCCAATATCCTATAATATATAAAAATATATACTAACTAACCAAGAGAAATACCATATACAGCGCAGTCTCCCTATCTTCATTCGTGAGCTGTACTCTATTCCATGATTAGTCCTTTATCCTTCCTTAACAACCAATGATATGGGTTTTTTTTCTGTGCACCATGTATTCTTGGTCCGCCGAGTAAATTAATAGGTAGAACTACAAAATCACCTTTAACACGATCCCTCCATACCAGCTGTCACACTTGTGCATACTTTGCTGCTTGGGTCTGTGTCCTGGCCTATATTAACGTACCTTTCATTCCGGCGATTTCATCCGAACACTCAATTATGTCACTTTTCTTGCCCACTCTATCTGTGCCCACAAATGACATAAGATAGTTGTGGGATGAGAATGAATTTCTCGTTGTGGCTCGCTAGTAGGGATTCTATCTTTTGGTTTTTTCAAACTCTGAAATGGCGAAATGGACTCTGGTGTTCTTAAACAGATAATCGGACTGTTCATGAAACAAAAACGATAATTAATCAATTTATTTTGATCATCCTCCTGTAATAAACTATGAGATAAGGAAGGGATATCTGTAGCCTGTTCGGATCTCTCTGGTGCCTCTCATGCTAGATTATTATCATATCACCCTTCTCCTATTTCCCACTTCTTGGTTTAAAGGAGTGGACGTGTATCACTTAACCATGGTTTTGCCCCTCAGGTTTTCGACAATCTTTTGTCCTCGTGCGTAATTGGGAAGGTTATTACCTCTAAAAATCCGACGGTAACTTTCTAAGGCTTGTATACGGGGTTCAATCAAACAGGCCTATGAGACTACGAACAATTTGATGGAAAAAAGAACCCCCCCCTCCCCCTCCCTTCCCCCCCCCCCCCCCCCCACCCCCCCACACACACACAAACACACGCACACAACCACACAAAGTGTGCGGGGCAGTTGGGTGTGTTTTGATTTTGACGGAAAAACTGGAAGTATGGGTGACTAAAATCCGCATTAGACAAAGCGTGATTGTTCGAAACTTGGCACACAGGCGGTTGGGAATAGCAAGATGCCGTCAATGGATCTGGTAAGATGGCTCTGGAGCACGGTGAGGCAGGTTAACATGATGCTATTCTGATGTCTTCGCCCTTACACCCCTGACACGCACAAGTCCAATGTGATGGCATGCGCTTCCCCCCTCTCCATGGACCAGACCCGCATATGCATCAAACGTCATATTGCGCACTATCCTAGGATAGAACAACAGCCCCCGATTCAGACCACATGAAAAATAACACCCACACGACAACCAGCCACCACAGATCTCGCCATCAACACACGCAGACTCCCCACACTACACAGACATCACACACCCCCACCCACACAAAGAGCTTCAACATTCCCCGAACCTTACACAGAAAGGGGCTATTTACTCCGCATGCCTACCCGCTCAGACCAAGTTTGTTCGCACTCCGTTGAGACTGGTAGAACAAGCTCCTGTCGACACTATTCCCGAGACTAAAGCACCCTAATCGTCACCAAAATTTCCTCACACATTGCGCTTTGTAACTGCTTGTGCGCTGGTTGTTGCCCCACTACATTGCGCCCTCTGGTACCCAGTTCACATTATTGGATTTGTGGTAGTCTTTTCATTTTCTCTGAACACTTGCATCTGACAAAAGACACTAATTAAACTGTCGTGGAGATCGAACCACCATTGCGTCCTTGCCCATCCTGACCACTATATGAGCTGTGCAGCGTGACCTACTGGCAGGGCCCTCAGCCGCACCCACACCAGCTCTCATCTTTCGGCAGAGGTCTTAATTTTCTGCGAGATTACGCACGGCCGAAGCGTCAGACACACCACATGCTTGTACAAATCCCGGCTCTGCTGCATTGCCTTCCGTTGTTGGTGGACGATCAGGCCAGACACCCTCACCGCCCACGGGCTAATTAAAAATATGGTGGATAGACCAACACCGCTGAGGGAGACAAATCATCGTCTGTGAGAGGAGCTCCGAGCCGAACTGCAGTAGCTTCCTCCCGACACAACGACGTTTCCGCTTACAAAGATGTTCTCCTTCTCCGACTTACAAGAAGAAGAATCTTCTGCGGAAGGAAAGAGAAATGGAAAGAAACAAGAGACCAATGGTAAGGAAGGAAGAATAGAAAAACAAAAAACACCAACTAACCAAGGCGATTCCACGACCGGCCTCTGCTTCCCTTGTGGCAGTTAGTCTTATGGCCTGTCAAACAATATGGACTAAAAATCGTCGTAGGGTGCTATATTGACCCCCCCTCCCCACTGCCCTCGGCCTTCATTCCTTTCTGCGTGCCTTAAGTTCGTTTCTTCGCTGCCTGACTGTTGAAGGTCTTGCATCGAGGCGAACCTTGTAAGAGCACCCTTTCAACTCACACTCGGGAGCTGGTCGCTATAAACTTAAAAACGTAAAGCCCAGTCTCAACAATCCCCAAAGTGTGTGAAGCGACCAAGAGACCCGACAGTGTACCCATGACTAAGGGTAGCAGAGCATCGAGCGCGCGGGAGACTGCATTTCTCGGAGTGCTCCAGACTTGCATTCTGAGACGTCGCTAGTACGAGCCCAGCTTGAATCCTTCCTCTGTCACCCTCTCTTCCAAAACCGCATCCATGTACAGTTCCTATCGAAGGACGGAGATACAGCAGACACGGCCGCACCAACAGCACAGTTGGAATACACGACCGCCGATCCCCTTCCGCCTGCGACGACAGATAGAGAGGGAGACTACCAGACAACAGTGTGTCTCCGCCTCGGGTAATAGCTTCACGTCCCTTTCGCCACACCGGTCAGTTGGTGAGGTGTGGTAGTCTGTTGTCAGCAGCCACATCTGTGCGCATCTATTTATCCTAGTTTCCCACTTTCGCCCTCATCTTGTTCTTCTTTCTATCCCCCTGCTGATGTTTTATGGATAAGGCCCATGCAATTCTTGTTCCAGCCATGTGTCCATTCCATCCTTCAGCCCCATTGTGCTTACTGCGTACACCCCCCCGCCGTTCTCACCATCCACACTCACCGTTCGATCCCGACATCGGCAGCCACCTGGTCAATCTGCCGGCCTGGTAGGACATGCGGTACACTCACCACGGGCGTCCCTCGGTGAGGGAAGGGGGGGGTGGAGGGTGTGTGTGAGTGGGCATGAGCTGTGGTCCAGGCGGGATGGGGGAATTCATTAGGCGACACAGATTTTGGGTTTTGCTTTTGGGGAGGTGGGGGTAGGGAGGGTGGAAGGGGTGATGTGTGTGTCTGGGGAGCGTCCTCCCCTTTTCCTCGTGTTTTCCCACTTTTCCTGACACCTGCAAAAAAATGAAAGTTTCGTTGACCATCAGAATTGCTCTTCCCGGTCCCTGTTGCGGCTGCGGCCTCCCTTCGTTTCCTGTTTTGAACAAGTTGTCAGGTTCGACTCGATAGTAAAGCGAGAATGAATGGTTTTGTGGAAATCTTACCTACCCACGACTTCTACCAGCTTACTGCTTATAACATTGGACCTTAGCATTCATATTTTCTGGTTGGGCAGCTTCTGTGAAAAACGTCAAGAAAAAGTGCAACAAGCAGTATTTGTCGTTTCTGTGTAAATGCACAATTCTGATGCTCTTGGGTTGTACTCTGCACTTGGCGCACAGTCGACACAACTGTTCACCAGCCAGAAATCCTGTGAACGGCATTGGCCTATTACTATTTTGGGACCACGTGCGCTTCATCTGTCCTAGGACTTATTATGAAACCACCCGACCACCACACAGAAATAACCCTGTGCGTTTTACATCACACACAACACCATTCACTACACCACACCGCACTTTAGACACAGCATCACGTCCAATCGTAAGCACATCAACTACTCCCGCTCTTTCACTTGCCCTGCCCATTCCAATCCAACAAAAACAATAGCGCCATGCTTTATTAGTAACGCCAAACACTGCATCTAGCCCGTCCCCTTCATTACTTGTACATGCTTCGAGAGATACCCTTCAACTTCACGAAACCAATTTATTTCATCGTAATTTATCATCGAAACCGCACGGATACTTAGTCTCTCTGCATGTATGGCTCTGTAATCCGTCTCGCGATCTGACATGTGGATCATCATAGTACTGAGCTCGAGTCATAGTATTATCCCCGTTGCAATGCCATGTTGACCAAACTTAAAAGCTCCCCCTGCGGGCACACCAGCCCGTGAAGTTGGAAACCACATTGTATTTGTTGACCTTGTTGACCCACCCTGGTGACCTCTGATGTTCCCCCATTAGACGCATTAGATGAGACCCATACTCACTTGGTCAGCACCACTTACATCCATGTCTAGGATCAGACAAAACTGGTGCCCCAGCCGCTGCCCCGATTTTAGCCCCCCCCTACCTCTAATCGTGAAATAGTGCGTTTCCTCTTCCCTTACATCAGCACAGACACACACACGTGTGCGCGGCGCCGGACTGGCGCACACACACACACCAACCGCCGGCACACTTGCGCCTGCCGCTCCTCTCTCGCGCGCCACGGCAGACACATCACCATCGTAACCTACATCTAGTGTAACAACTCCTACTTGCTCTAAGTATGGCCTCAGGCGCTCAATTCTATCTGCACAGACAACGAAGCGTCATTACCGAACATCGATGGACCAAGATCGTATCATGGACAAACACAAGACTATCGTAAGCATTGCTGACACGGAAAACGGGTGTCGAGGTCAGTATAGTTTCATTGGTGACGACGCTCGTCGAAACTATTGTCAGTTCATGATGACTACAAGGCGACCGCAAAGGGCCTCTTAATCAGGGTTGTCACTCCCGTTACAAATTCCAGCTTTCACACATACGATGCTAGGAGACTTTGCCCTTTGCTCCTTTTTCTCCTCCTCCCCCCTCATTCGCACTCTTCTTCGCTCTTCTCATTTAAAATCGCAGCCCGGGCTTTTTTTAATGACTCCGCTCTGCACGATTGAACTCTCAACAATCTTTTACAGTAAAATACTACCGATAGATGTGTACCACCCCCCCCTACCCTCCCATGACTTTTATTTCTTAGTAATCGTCTGTCATGAAAATCCCAAAACCCTACAACCCCTATAATACAAAAAGGATTTTAATTCTTCAGCCGGTACGTTTGAGGATACAGAGGAGGCATTTCGGCCCGGCTCCCGTCTGACGTCCACCTGACTGCACAGGGAATACGCGTTCAGAAGACAGGAAGATCTCAAGTCGAAATACATGACCACTTTAACCAGCCAGATTTTCACTAACCGCTCTAACCATGGCCTGAATCTTAACCATACACCCAAGCTCTAACACGAAGCTACCTCAGATGCATGAAACGGTAACAAACGTAACAGTTTGCAATAGGCCTGTCTGTAGAGGGGTCGAGTCACAGGGCTATATGGGGGACAAGCTTGTGCTAACTCGCGGTGTTCTGTCGTTCCGCAGCGTCCTATTATCTCCCTTCTTTGGCTCTGTGGTGCCTCTGGGTTGTCGTTGTCTGATAGGGCATTGGCTGTTGTGTATAGGTCAGGAGTGCTGATTTGGTGTTTGTTTTGCAGTTATAGACTCTGCACTTATTTGTCATCATAGGGAGCAAGACTTGTGTCATCTCCTATGTATGTATTGGTTGTTTCTGTTACTATTCCTTCTGCTCTGTATCTAGAGATCTCACGTCACATCCAAAAGCTCAAAACTCAGGGTTACCATTACCTTATATGGTCGACTAGTTTATCCCGGTGCGTGTGGGTGATGATGTGTGTGTGGTGTTCGGGGTATACTCCCAATTGTTTAAAAATGCCCCCAGCTGTCGGCAGTCAGTTCTGAATAATATGTTAATTTTCATTTTGTTTTCACTTCTGCTAGTGTTCCGCTTGTTTTATGCTGGTGATTTGGTCACGCTGTTGACAGGGATATATGGGCAAGTTCGCGAAGCGTCTTATTCTATGAGATGTACTCCTGATTTTTTCCCCTGTGTCATCGTGGTGTCAGTTACTGCTAGGCAATTTATTGTTGCACAAACTAGCCATCCGTTTGGAAAATCGGGCCTGTGATTATGTTCATAATTCACTCCCCGGGAGTTGATAGACGGTTGTCCGTTTGATTGCCTACTGTTCACTGCCCCATTTTAGGCTTCTTTTATATAAGAATCAACAAACAAACAAATAAACGAATGAAATTAAACTAGAATTAGAAAATAGAAAAAAATATCTTCACACAAACTGTGCTTGCACTGGAAGTGACACTGGAGTTGTCCTCTGCTTCCACCACCAACCATCAATAACGGAAAAAAAAAAGTCCGCCCTAATTGTCTGTCCTTGGGCGCGATTTGTGCGACTAGGCGGTTAAGATAGGGTAGACCTAAACCTTAAGGTCCGACTTGATGCCTCAGTTCCCCAACTGGTCATCGTTCTTGTGATCAGCACACATCTGTGTCTACCCGAGTGGAAAAAGAAAGGAAGGATGGAGCGGTGTTATGCTGGTCACCTCTTTTACGAGCTGCCTATGTTTATTCATTGCCACAAATCCTTAGTACGTCGTCCCGGGCGGGATGTACTGACGGAAGGGGCAGAGGACAAATTACGTGAGAAAAAAAGTGAGCAATATTCAGCTCAACGTACACACCGACGGAAGGGCGAAAGTGGGCAGGAAGAGAGGTGTCTAGCACCAGTGACGTATACCACGACAACACTTGAAGATTAGTAGTAAACATGGCAGTTTTATAGTTTGGGTCCTAGCAGAAATCCGAACTAGTAAACTCTCACGACAGACATGGTGCTCTGTCACCGAACCATCCAGGCATGAAAAAAGTGTCTAAAAACTTTTCTCCCTCCCCCCCAACAACCCCCTCCCCATCCCTTCTTTCTTTTTTTTTTTCTTTTTCTTTGTTGTTGTTGTTGTTTTTGTTGCCATATATGGGTTTTCTCAACTTTCTTCCACTGCACAACCCCTCCCACTGCCGACATACCCCACCCACTCAACCCATTCTCTCCACCGAAACTTTAAGTCTGATTTTCTCTTCACTATTGAAACATACACAAAGTGAAAAAAAAAACAACTTATGACCTTTATTCAGTATCAGTTGACATAATGGTGCTGGTTGTCAATCAAGTAAGGACTACATTCAGCTGACATAATGGAGGTGGTTCTCAATCAGGTACAGAACTACAATCAGCTAACATGATGGTGCTGGTTGTCAATCAAATACAGAACTACAGTCAGCTGACACAATTGTGAGTAGTGTCAATCAAGTACAGAACTAACATCAGCTGACATGATGGTGCTGGTTGTCAATGAAGTGAAGAACTGGCACAGTGATTCACAGCCCTCAGTCTTCTCTCTTTCTCTCCACACACTTCCTTCTGCCTCCTGCTTCCCCTCCTCATCTTCTTCTCCCTGCCATCAGCCAATTTCTTCACTCTGCCTTGTCTTTTTTCAGGCCCCCTCCCTGGTCCCCTCATCTCTGCAAGTGAACAGGCTGGGTGGGAAAGGTGGAAGGGGGGTTTCTTAGCTCCCCCTCCCTCCCCCCTCACTGGAGAAGACTGCAGCCCGGCTCCAGTTGCCCACTCGTTTTTGGTAATTGGACAGCCATTGTTCCGTGGCCTATGAGAGAGAACATAATTCGGAGAGGGGGGTGACCCACCGGGCATGCTAGGCACTGTAATCCGAAGAGAAGTGGGAGAGGACGGTAAGGTGGGGGTGGTGCCCGCTGGGTACTGTAATTCGGAAGAGGGGTGCCCCCTCCGGCACGCTGAGCAAAGTGTCCAGTTCGAGTACCTTGCCCCTCCCGCACCCTCTTTGCCCTCTACCACTCTTCTCCCCAAGCTATAGGGATGACGGTTTCTGTGCCGTGAGGCTGATGATGATGCCGTTGCTGTGCCGACTGTCAACAAGGAGGAGACTTTGGAAAAAAGCTGTGAAGCATGAGCTAGCATCTGCGTGCACTCACAGGTACGTGTGTGCGTGCCTGCGAGCGAGCGTTCCTGCGTGCGTGTGTGTGTGTGTGTGTGTGTTGTGCGTGTGCGTGTGCGTGTACGTATGCGTGTGTGTGTGTGTGTGTGTGTGTGTGTGTGTGTGTGTGTGTGAAAGCCGTCACTTTTCTAGCCATCAAAGGAGGAGACAAGTCTCTCTAAAAACTGCGTGGTTCGTTATCATGCTGGGCAAGATGGTTCCAGGCTCTCAGGGCCAACTCTCTGATTCCTCCAGACTGCAGCACCAGTGCAGAAAAAAGTGTACTCTGGTAGGATAGGAAAGGAGATGGAGCAGAGGGAAAAGGGAGGAGGACATAGAGGTGAGAAAACTCAGCTGAGAAGGGAGATACCCCCCGAACTAGGCAAACACGTCTTCATGGCTATTAGACCAGAGCCAAATACAAACTCAGCGATCAGGCGGGGTGGGGT
>JADBJO010009937.1:20000-25000 GCA_016801955.1 Conus betulinus
GCCGGCTGTCGATCATATACAGGACTACAATCAGCTGACATAACAATCCTGGCTGTCAATCAAGTACAGAACTACAATCAGCTGACATAACAATCCTGGTTGTCAATCAGGTACAGAACTACAATCCACTGACATAATGATGCTGGCTGTCAATCAAATAAAGGGCTACAATCAGCAGACATAATGAAACTGGGCTGTCAATCAAATACAGGGCTACAATCCGCTGACATAATGATGCTGGCTGTCAATCAAGTACAGAACTACAATCCGCTGACATAATGATGCTGGTTGTCAATAGAGTGAAAGCCTGGACCAGTGACTCACATGCCTCAGCCTTTCTACTCCGTCACCTGCGAGGTCTTTTCTTTTCCCTCACACACCCTCCCCTCCCACTCCTTGCTTTCCCTCCCCCTTCTCTTCCCCTTTCGCTCAGCTACTCCCCCTTCCTTGCTTTATCTTTTTCAGGACCCCTTCCTGGTCCTCTCAACTCCGCAGGGGAACAGGCTGGGTGGGGACAGTGGTAGGGGACGGTTTCTGAGCCCCCCCACCCCATCTCCACCCCCTTCCCTTCCTCCGAGAAGACGACAGCCCAGCTCCAGTTACCGCTCGTTTTCGGTAATTAGACGGCCATTGTTCCGTGGCAAGAGAACATAATTCGGAGAGGGGGGTAACCCACCGGGTATGCTTGGCACTATAATTCGAAAGGAAAAAGGGGAGGGGAAGGTGGGTAGAGGTGGTGCCCGCTGGGTACCATAAATCGGAGGAGGGGATGTCCCCTCCAGGCAATATGCTGAGCAAACTGTCCAGTTCGAGTATCTTGTCTCTCCCTCCCCCCCCCCCCCCCCCCTTCCCTCCTCCTCTTCTCCCCAGGCTATAGGATTGATGATGTCTGTGCTGTTAGGCTGATGATGAAACTGGTAAATGGTCCAGATCGTCAAGAAGAAGGAGACTTTGGACACAAAAAAAAAAAAAGATGTGAAGCAAGGCCAAGTAACGTCCATCAAGTATGTGAGTGTCCTAACTCCATCTAAGGCCTCATGCGTTGACATCAGTGTTTTCTCGAGGTCCGTGCAGACTCACACATGCGCGCGTGCGCGCGTGCATGTGTGTTTGCACAGTTGGCGGAGGTGTCGCCTCTCCAGCGCTGCAAATGAGAAGGCAGGCCCAAGTACAACTGGCGTGGTTTGTCACCATCATGCTGAGCTAGCTGCTCAAAAGTCTCAGGGCCAAGTCTTTGACTGGTCCAGACTACATCCCTAGTGCAATAGGGAGGGCGTGGTGTGGTAGGGTAGAGAAGGAGATGGAGGAGGGGTGTGGGGCTGAGAGGGAAGGGGAAGGAGGAACATGGAGGGGAGACCACTCAGCTGATGAAGGGAGATACCCCCCAGGCTAGGCAAACACGTCTTCATGGCTGTTAGACAGGAGCCAAACACAAACTAAGCCATCTCTGAAGGGGGCTGACACAAGGACCCAGAATCTAGAAGGGGGTGGGGTGACTGAAGACCCCATCACCTCACTCGTTTCCCCACTGCCCCCTCCTCCCTACCCCCTGTCTGTTCCACCGGTCTTCACCCTTCTCACATCATCGTTTTTGTTTCAGCCCACTTCCCCCCTCCTCCAGCCTCTTCTCCACTCCCCCACCCCACCTCACCTCCCTTCGCTGTTGAAAATATGCTGTCTTTTAGCAAAGGAAAATAAATGTTAGAAGACAAAACCCCTCAGCGCGTTCGCTTTGGGGAATCGCATAAAAAGCGCTATTCACTTCATATAGAAAACTTTATCCCACTACAGCAAGAAGTGCCATTTACTTCACGCAGAAAACTATATCCCCAAAGTCAAGAGGTGGTATCACTTCACACGAAGAAATCTTTCCCTGTAAAGCAAGAAATGGCGTCCACGTTACACAGAAAACTACATCTCCGTAAAACGAAAAGTACTTTGCACTTCGTACAGATAACACAAACCCATCACAAACATACATACAGCAAAGAGAACTAGCCACTAAAAACCACTTCACACAGAAAATACTGTCTCTGTGAAAAACACCACTCCACACAGAAAATACTGTCTCTGTGAAACACCGCTCCACACACAGAAAATACTGTCCCTGTGAAACACCACTCCACACAGAAAATACTGTCCCCGTGAATCACCACTCCACACAGAAAATACTGTCCCTGTGAAGCACCGCTCCACACAGAAAAATACTGTCCCTGTGAAACACCATTGATTGATTTAATTTAACGTCTGTTCACAACAATGGTGATATTAAGTGAAACGCCACTCCACGCAGAAAATACTGTTCCTGTGAAACAAACAGAACTCTCCACTTCATACAGAAAATATCGTCCTTATAAAGCAAAAGAAAACAAAAGAAATAAAAAAAAAAAAAACACTTTCCACCCTGTCAAGCAAAACAGACAAACATCCATACATAAAACGCTGTCCCTGTAAAGGGAACTCTCTACTTAAAAGAACACACAAAAAAACCAACCAACACAACAAAACAAAAAAAAATAAAAAAAAAAAAAAAAAGAAACACTGTCCCTGTGACACAAAACGAACTCTCTAATTCATACAGAAAACGCTGTCCCTGTAAAGCAAAAAGAGCTCTCCACTTCATACAGAAAACACTGTCCATGTGTGAATCATAATACACCCTCTTTACGTAGAAATGTGTAACTTTAAGCCTAGTGACTACTGTCACGCGAAACAAAGCCTACCCTGCCGGTATTCCGCTTGTTCTGGGGAGCACGTAGCAATCTGGCAACCATTCTCCTTGTTTCCCCTGGACCCCCCAAATAATTACCACTACAGAAAAAGGCCGTCTGGTTGAACTCCCTTCCAAAACTCGCCCCAATCACTGCCATCATTTACCAAATTATCGTAACACCCCGTGTCAAAACTACAGGACCTTGATGCCAAAAGTCAAACAAAAAGAAAAAAACTACCACCACACAAAAAATCCAAACCAAGATTAAAAAATGCAGCTTTCTATTTCCAAGCTTTAAACAACACACACACACACACACACACACACACACACACACACACACACACACACACACACACACACACCTCTTATCGTTACACCCCCAGTGGAAGAACCAGCGCCCCGCTGCCTAGAAAAATGAAACCCAAATAAGACTTTTGTCTTCACATGTGCATGGCTGAAGCATGTTTCACCATTGAACAGGACGCGCGATTTTCACATCCCTGCCTCAGAATCGCTCATCATGGCAGAAGAGGGAAAACATTGTCAATTATCGCGAGCGCACGCATGCACGCACACACAAACACACACGCGCACGCGCGCGCGCACACACACACACACACACACACACACACACACACACACACACACACACACACACACACACACACACACACACACACACACACACACACACACACACACACACACACACACACACACACACACACACACACACACACACACACACACACACACACACAAACACACACACACACACAAGCGCGCGCATACAGAGAGAGAGAGAGACAGACAGACAGACAGACAGACAGACAGACAGACAGACAGAGACAGAGAAAAGGAAGATGGGAGGGAGGGAGGCAGAAAGAAAACATCATGGACATCAGCTGTATAATGAAATTACAAGGGGGGGGGGGAGTGTGTGCGTGTGTGGGGGGTTGTTGTCTTATCTCAATTTACTCGGTTCTTCATGCCATGCTCTCAAGGAGATTTCAGTTTTTATTTATTGGTTTGTGTGTGTTTGTGTGCATGCGCGCGCGTGCGCGCGCGCGCACGTGTGTGTGTGTGTGTGTGTGTGTGGGGGGGGGTGCGTTTTAGTCTGGACAATCCTGGTGAATGGTGTTGGCAGTCGGCTCTCTCTCTCTCTCTCTCTCTCTCTCTCTCTCTCTCTATATATATATATATATATATATATATATATAGAGAGAGAGAGAGAGAGAGAGAGAGAGAGAGAGAGAGAATCTTTCTCTCGGTCTGTCTCCACAAGCAAGCCGTTATTGACATCAAAGGGAGCGAAGAGGATGGGTAGAATACTAGGTGGTGTCCTGAAGGGTGGAAACCGACACCACTAACCACCAATGTGGTGCAGGATTTCCTCTGAAGAGTGCCACCCAAGCGTTACTAACAATGGTCATTCCCTGCTGAGCGGACATTTGGTGTTGGGGGAGGGCTGACAGTCACGCAGCTTGGATAGGACAGAGAGTATTCAGGGCGTTAAGGTGAGTGGCGTGCAGTGCTATCCATGGGCTATGGACGAGAAGGCAAATAGGAGAAGACGAATTGTTCACCATTTTATCCCCGCTAAAGTACCCTTGAACGGCCCATGATGGAGCATGGCTCAATAAGACAGAGCATCATGGGGATGCCATTTTTCCACGTGGTGTTTGCTTTCCATAAAAATCACGACACAGGAAAACCACATTCAGCTAGAGGTGTGAGGTTTTCTGCAGAGATATTTACGCACCTAAGTCATAGATGCACTAACTACTAGCAACTTACGTGTATAGCTTTCATGATTAATTTCAAGGTCTTTCGTATATTGGTTTCCTGGCGCAACATACATGAAAATGGAGAGAAATACGAAATATGGACATACGTTAACCAACTGAGGAGACACTGTACTACTGCCGGAGCCATTTTGTGGTGTTCAGTGGTGCATCTCTTTTGATCCAAACTGTGCAGGACACTACCTTTTCATCAGTCTGTGGACAATGATGTTTAGTTAACTGCGGAGCCAGCACTCGTGCATGTCCCTAATATGGAAGGCGCTATCACATTAATGCAGCGACATTCCCCATGAACTTGCTAGTTGTTGACAATTCCCATAAAATGGCTGCTCCTTGACAATTTCCATAAACTTGCTTCATTGACAATTTCCATAAACTTGCTGGTCATTGACAATTCCCTTGCAGCGCTTGAAAAGTCGTAGATCAGTGAGGATCATACTATGGAACTCGACTACATACCAGGGCTGTACACTACGCGT
>JADBJO010009937.1:30000-42500 GCA_016801955.1 Conus betulinus
TGACAAGTATGGGATTCCCAGTTACCAGCAAAATGGCTGTAATCTGCTGTAGACTGAATGAGAGCTACAGCCATGGTTTTTGGTGGCGTCCTCACGGAGGCGAGTAGTGACAGATGGAACTGACGATGTGGCATTCAGGATGAGCTATCCGACAGACTGCCAGAAACGGTAACCACTATGTAACTGAATTTGAATTACGTTGACTGGTCGTTCTGTGTCTGTCCATCTGTCTGTCTGTCTGATTTATGTTGACTGGTCGTTCTGTGTCTGTCTGTCTGTCTGTCTGTCTATCTGAATTACGTTGACTGGTCGTCCTGTGTCTGTCCATCTGTCTGAATTAACATGATTGGTCGTTCTGGGTCTGTCTGTCTGAATAACGTTGACTGGTCGTTCTCTCTCTCTCTCTCTCTCTCTCTCTCTCTCTCTCTCTCTCTATATATATATATATATATATATATATATATATATGTGTGTGTGTGTGTGTGTGTGTGTGTGTGTGTGTGTGTGTGTGTGTGTGTGTGTGTGTGTGTGTGTGTGTGTGTGTGTGTGTGTGTGTGTGTGCGCGCGCGCGCGCGCGTGCGTGCGTGCGTGTGTTTCTGGTCCAGACAATTTACGCTTGCAGCCCATTCATTCTTCGGCGCAGTTGTAAAGCAATGGTAGGAACGCCATAGTGCCGAGTCGTAGTCACGAACCTCAAAACAAAATGCAGCAGCGCATTCTTTCGGCATATTTTTCTTTCACTCCTAACTCTTCCCATTTCTCACCACAAATTACGTCGCTAGAGTCACGTGACAAAATCGACAGGCGGAACGAGAACTCAAACATAGGCATGTCTGCCATGAGATGGGTATTTTTTTTAAGCATATTGTACGCCTTCCCGCTGCAACAGTTTGGTGTGCCAGTTAATTCGAATCACATCCAGCTTTGATGTCAAGATGAATCCTGGGTGTTTCTGAAACAGTTTGTCTTTGGGTTGAATGGCCCTTTAAACCCTATCTTAAGCAGAGCGCTGGTTGTATCAAAGGTTATCAAAAGGACGGCGAAAGAAAAGTATCACTGGAGAAAGGCCGTGATCAAAGAGGGATACAAAAGTGGGGAGCTGGAAGTAGTAGCATTTCATTCTTTCCTCAGTAGGTAACCAGTGTGGACGGCAGACAGCAGAAACATGGTCAGACTGGGCTGTACCAGAGGCAAGACGAGCTGCCTTGTTCTGGAACATGTGAAGTTTCGGAATGACGAGGGTGGCACTCCCAGCCACTAGCGCAATGGCTGTAATCTGCTGTAGACTGAATGAGAGCCACAGCCATAGGTTTTTGGTGGCGTCCTCACCGAGACGAATAGTGACGGATGGAACTGACCATGCGGCGTTCAGGATTGGCCATCTGACAGACTGCCAAAAATGATAACCACCATGTAACTGAGATTGAGTTATATTGATTGGTCTCTCTCTCTCCCTCTCTCTCTCTCTCTCTGTGTGTGTGTGTGTGTGTGTGTGTGTGTGTGTGTGTGTGTGTGTGTGTGTGTGTGTTTGAATGCCTTTTCGAGTTCTAGGTTTGTTTCATCTTCGTGTGTCATGTTAAGTCCAGCGACTCGATAAGGGCTGAGCAAATGCCTTGTCAGCATAACTCTCAGAGTCATCTCTGTCTGCTGTCTGGGTCTTCACTATAGCGGCAAAAGTGTTGGTATGACGTCAGGCGGCAGCGAACTGTTCATTACAGTCCTTTGAATGAAGAGAGACTTCTTAAAACTGCACTGAGGAAACACGAAACGTCTTGCAGTATGCGCGCGCGCGCGTGCGTGCGTGCGTGCGTGCGTGTGTGTGTGAACTCACTTCTGGTTTCTCCTCTCCGAAGAACACTTCCGGTTTCTCACCCCCAACTTACATCACAGCTATCACGTGACAAAGCCAGTAAGCTGAACGAGAAGTCGACATGGCTGTCGAACAGGGTCTGAGGCGAGTTCATTTTCTTTAAGCATATTTTGCTCCTTCCAGCTGCAACACTTAATGTGTGAATGAATTCAGAACGCTTCCAACTTTGATCTTAAGATGAATGCTAAGGTTTCTGAAACGGTTTAACTTTGTGTTGAACGGCTGTCTAAAGCCCATCCCTACAGAGAGTGCTCCGCTATATCAAAAGATCATCAAAAGGATTTCGAGGATGATTTTCAGCTTCTTTCAAGAGATTTTGCGCACACGGTATCAGGAACTGTGCCGAAGTTCCTGGCTGTTGGGTGGATGTTTGTTTTTGAAAAGGGTACATCAGCAGAAAACACAGATCACTTGTGCGGGCTTTCGAAAGCTAAGAAAGCTAGTCAAGGAAACCGTGCAAAATGCATACTGAGTTCAGTGAGCAAAGGACACGGGGTGACTGGTTTATCATCTGTAGGATGGGCCGTTGAATCAGAAAACAAACCGACTGGTCGACAACGCTGCACGGAGAGGCATTGGCGAGAGCAGGCAATGCATAGCTCTTTTTAATGACATGGTTGGGGTCAAAAGCAAACGTAAAGGCCATGGCTGGCCTCTGTTAGGCACAGCAAACTTCCGGTTGAGATATGGATATTAGAAATGAAAAGGGGAAAAAAAAACGATACAGGTTAAGATTCTTTAGTTAAAGATAATTTATAAAATGGTTCCTTTTAAATGACTAATTTGTTTTTCTTTTCTTTTCGTGAACATTTACCCGGACAGATTCGGAATGAGCAGTCTACGTTTTTGTACAGAGAGGCACAAGCGTTCTTTTTTATTTCTTCAAAACAACATGAGGTGGCGGAGATGGAAAAGATCTGGTGAGTTGCTGCGGCCATTGGAAAGAACACCGTTATAAGTCTGTGAGGACCGGAATTTCATTTGCCAGAACTATTTTTGTGTGGCATTTGTTGATGCCAAACCTGATAAAATTGTTTTGTTTTGTTTTGCTTTTAATCTATGAAGACCTTTTATAAGTGTTGGACTGAAATATGTCCGAGTGATTTTGTGAAGTCATAGTATGAAGTATATAATGTGAAAGTGTAATTATTACTCGAAAGAGGAAACTCTTGTATTGTCCAACTGCTTGTGTGTCGACGTTGTGTTTGTTTGTGTGTGTGTGTGTGTGTGTGTGTGTGTGTGTGTGTGTGTGTATGTGTGTGTGTGTGTGTGTGTGTGTGTGTGTGTGTGTGTGTGTGTGTGTGTGTGTTGGGGATTGGGGTGGGGTGGGGAGTGGGGATGGGGTGTCTGACAACCGGTCCTAGGTATTCAAAACGGGTACTAACGACCGGCCACTGTGGTGTCATGGTAAGTGTCAGGGGTTGCGATCTGGTTAGACTTGGGTTCGAGTTCCATCAGTAGCATACATTTAAGTAAACAGCACGTCCCCAGCCTGCTTCGATCAGCATATTTGAATGTGTTGTGTATTGGGCTGAAACTACTATGTCGATTTTCATCTACTTAATCCTTACACTGGTCATTAAATAACACACTACATAACCATGCTGTCAAGTGAATCAATGTAAGGATAGTTTGAAAAAGAAACAGTAACTTTTGAAAAATAAGCACAGCTTTTCAACCGCTGATTTTTGTAGCATGACAGGATGATAACACAAAATTGATTGTCATTGAATGAACTTAAAATCAAACACTGTTGGTGCAACTGTTTGTTTGGATGCTTACCTCTCTGGAATGTGCAAAGAAACTTATGTGAATGTTTCTTTTCATCGAACCAACACTGCAGGTAGCCGATTTCTCGGACTTGGTTGTAGGCAAAGCAAAGAGTGCGCTGTGTTGTGTTGTCTGTGACAGAACTGGCAAAGAGTGCGCTGTGTTGTGTTGTCTGTGACTGAACTGGCAAACAGTGCGCCGTGTGTGTGTTGTCTGTGACTGAACTAGCAAAGAGTGCGCTGTGTTGTGTTGTCTGTGACTGAACTGGCAAACAGTGCGCTGTGTTGTGTTGTCTATGACTGAACTGGCAAAGAGTGCGCTGTGTTGTGTTGTCTGTGACAGGACTGGCAAAGAGTGCGCCGTGTTGTGTTGTCTGTGACTGACTGGCAAAGGGTGCGCTCTGTTGTGTTGTCTGTGACTGAACTGGCAAAGAGTGCGCTGTGTTGTGTTGTCTGTGACTGAACTGGCAAAGAGTGCGCTGTGTTGTGTTGTCTGTGACAGAACTGGCAAAGGGTGCGCTGTGTTGTGTTGTCTGTGACTGAACTGGCAAAGAGTGCGCTGTGTTGTGTTGTCTGTAACTGAACTGGCAAAGAGTGCGCTGTGTTGTGTTGTCTGTGACTAAATTGGAGCCCACGTATTTCCCATTTTTCATCAATGAAACAGTTAACTGACCCTTCATGCTCTGCTTTTGAGACCCCCCCCCCCCCCCCCAATCTCTTTTTTTTATGTAACTTTTTGTTTGTTCAAACGTTTTTTTCTGGGGGGTTGGGGGTTGAAGTTGACACTCTCTCTTTTTTTTTGTTTTTGTCATGGAGCCCCCCCTCCCCCCCCCCCCCCTCCATTTTCTTTTCTTGTAAGGAAGGGAGGGGGTGGAGTTGGGGTTATGGTGCTCCCTTTCCTTCTTTTAGTCTTCTCTCTCTCTCTCTCTCTCTCCCCTTCTCTCTCTCTCTCTCTCTCCTTTTTGGAGGTCATGAGTCTCCTTTCTGGGAAGGCGTAGGATAGGGGTGTCATGACATTTCTTTTTGGATTGGTGGGAAGGGTAGGGGTGGGGGAAAGGATAAGGTTTATGATTCAATTTTTTTTTTTTTTTTTGGGGGGGGGGATTCGTTGAACTCCTTGCTTCATCACGCTATGTTTTTTAATTCATGTCGTTGTCCTCGCCCTTCCCTTTTTCTTTCCTTTGGAGCGAGTTCATGACGCTTCAATTTTCATGGTGCTCACTGGTTATTGTTTTTAATCAGGTCGGTTGTTTTGTTCTGTTTTTGTTTTGTCATGTTTTACCGTTGCCCCTCCCCTCCCCTCTTTCTTTCTGTCATGGCGTCTCTAACCACCCCCTTTTTTCTTAATGTACTTTCTTCAGACATGGCTCACCCCTTTTTTTTTTTTCTTTTTTTTGCGCTCCTTCCACCCCCCCCCCCCCCCCCCCCCCCCCCGCCCCCACCTCATAATGTTTCATTTTTTTTTGTCAGAGCAATTTTCAGTATGGGGAGATGGGGAGTTTTCATGTGTCTTCTTCTTGGGGAGATGGGGGTGGGGATGGGGGGATCAGTGGGGTGGTGGAAGGCCATGGTACTCCCTTTTCTGTGGTCATGGGAATTTTTCAGGTGGGGTCTTACTACCGCTTTTCGTGGTCATACTACCTTTTCAAATATTCATTCTTGTAATCAGTTTAGGCCATGACATTCGTGAGCATTTGCAGTCTGGTGAACACAGTTTGGGTTCATGTTGCATCCAGCCCAGCAGGCCGTAAAGGGCCACAGCAGGGCTATGAAGATCTGGTGAACCAAAGGTCGGCATTCACCATAGCAGGGCTATGAAGATCTGGTGAACAAAAGTTCGGTACTCACCATAGCAGGGCTACGAAGATCTGGTGAACCAAAGTCCCGTATTCACCACAGCAGGGCTACGAAGATCTGGTGAACCAAAGTCCCGTATTCACCATAGCAGGGCTACGAAGATCTGGTGAACCAAAGATCGGAATTCACCATAGCAGGGCTACGAAGATCTGGTGAACCAAAGTTCGGTATTCACCATAGCAGGGCTACGAAGATCTGGTGAACCAAAGATCGGAATTCACCACAGCAGGGCTACGAAGATCTGGTGAACCAAAGATCGGAATTCACCACAGCAGGGCTACGAAGATCTGGTGAACAAAAGATCGGAATTCACCACAGCAGGGCTACGAAGATCTGGTGAACCAAAGTTCGGTATTCACCATAGCAGGGCTACGAAGATCTGGTGAACCAAAGTTCGGTACACCAGCCATCTAGTTTAGTTACACTGGGGAACTCATCCTGTTTTTTCGGTCTGTCTGTCTTTCTTTGTTCATACTTTTTTCTCCATTCTTTCGGACTTTTTTTTTGTGTCTGTCTTCGTGTGTACTTTCTTTTGATGCGCTTTCTTTCTTTCCTCATACGTTTGTTCTTTCTTTTCTCTGACATTCTTTTATGCCAGGCCTGTACTTCTTTCTTCGTTCATACTTTTTCTTCATTCGCTTGTACTTTTTTTTTTTACCTGACTGTCTTCTTATGTAGGACTACTTTCTTACCTTTTACATGCTTTTAAAAAAAAATATATGTTTTGTTCTTTTTTTTTCTCTGACATTCTTGTTTTTCTTTCTTCGTATGACAATTTCATGCTTTATTTCTGTTCTTTTCTTTCATTCTTCGTACGTTTTTCTTTTCTTTCTTCCTTTTTGTTTCGTGTCTTTGCACGTTTCCTTCCCTCTTTTTTGTTGACGTCTTTGTTTTTTTTCTCTTTTTTTTTTTTTTTTTTTTTTTTTTTTTTTTTTTTTTTTTTTTTCTTTTTTTGATTTGCTCTCCGTCTATGTTTCTGTCTTTGTCTCTCTCACTCACTCTCTCTCTCTCACTCACTCACTCTCATTCTCCCCCCGCCCCCCACCTTTCCCTCCTCCTGTGTGCACTCCACGGACGGCATTACCATATCGCACCAAACTGAGGGAAAATGGCGGACCAGTTGGGGGAAAACCCGGAAGCACCAACTATCGCACAGGAAACGTGAAGTGCAGAGTTGATTAATGCTCTGCTCTCTCTCTCTCTCTCTCTCTCTCTCTCTCTCTCTCTCTCTCTCTCTCTCTCTCTCTCTCTGTGCGTGTGAGAAGCGTGATAAGGATAGCCGATATCTTTCCTGTGTTGCATGGGAATGGGGTGGGGTGGAGGTTGCGATGGGTAGTTTTGGTGGTGCGGTTGGAAGGGCTTAATGTACAAAAGCATTGTCAAAGATAACATGCTGGAGAGAGAGAGAGAGAGAGAGAGAGAGAGAGAGAGAGAGAGAGAGAACATGTGTGTGTGTTCAGGTTTATTATCCCCCTACAGCTGTTGTGTTCAGAGCAAGCACAAACACACACACACACACACACACACACACACACACACACACACACACACACTAAAAGCCTTTTCATGAGACCCGGTACTTCGCCCGCGATTCCTCGGTATCTGCTAGTAGAAGAACAGAGGTTTGTGTTTGGCACTGGCTGCTGTGACCACATCACACCCTCTTTACTACACTAAGGGTGTTGTCTGGACCAATCAAAGAATTGGCTCTTGAGACTTTTGAGCAGCTTGCTCAAGCATGAAGATGACGAGCCACTCAGTTTTTACATGGGTTTGCCTTCTCCTTTGAAGGGCTGGAGAGGCAACAGCTCCAACAACTGCGCAAACACCCACATACGCACGCATATATGGACGCACCCACGCGCAAGCACACGCGCAACGCACACACGTACGCACACATGCGCGCGCCAAACTTGAGAAAGCACCGGTATCTCATGTGGGTTTTGAATAGTGCTAAGATACTCAGTTACATGATGTGCATTACTCAGCCATTCCTAGCTCATGCTTCACATCCTTTTTGTCCAAAGTCTTCTCCTTGTTGATGGTTGGGAAAGCCACTGGCTTCCCCATCAGCCTCATGGCACAGACACCGTCAGCCTGGCAGCTAGGGGAGAAGACGGGGAAGAGGGTGAGGACAGAAGCAGTGGGAGGGGCAAGATACTCGAACTGGACACTTGGCTCAGCTTGCCCGGAGAAGGCACCCCTCTTCCGAATTACGATACCCAGCGGGCACACCCCCACCCACCTTCCCCTCCCCGTTTCGGATTATAGTGTCTAGCATGCCCGGTGGCTACACCCCCCTTTCCGAGTTATGTTCTCTTGCCACGGAACAATGGTAGTCTGATTACAGGAAACGAGTTGTAACTGAAGCCACGCTGCCGTCTTCTCAGTTGAGGGGGAAGGGAGCAGGCTAAGAACCCTACCCTCTCACCCTCTCTACCGGTCCTGCTCCCCTGTGGAGATGAGCGGACCAGGAAGGGGTCCTGAAAAAGATAAAGCAAGGTGAAGAAAGTGACTGAGAGAAAGGGGAAGAAAGGGGGGGGGGGGGGGGGAGAGCAAGGAGCAGAACGGGGAGGGTATGAAGGGAAAAGAAAAGCCCCCCCCCCCCCCCCCCCTAGGTGATGGAGTAGATAGGCTGAGGTGTGTGAGACTATTCCAGGTCTTCACTTCACTGACAATCAGCACCATTATGTCAGTGGATTGTAGTTCGTATTTGATCGACAGCCACCACCATTATGCCAGCTGATTGTGGTTCAGTCTTTGATTGAAAACCACCACCATTGTGCCAGTTGACTGTAGTCCTTTGATTGTAAACCACCACCATTATGCCAGCTGATTGTAGTTCTGTGCGTGAGTGATAACTAGCACCATTATGTCAGCTGATTGTAGTTCTGTCTTTGATTGAAAACCACCCTCACCATTGTTTCAAAATGGAGTGAGTGATGGCAGAGAACAAAGCAAAATTTAGAGAGGGGGTTAGTTACCACCAAGGACATTGACAAACAAAGCACAGGACAAGACACGATGCATTTCGACCTCTTGGGTCTTCTTCAGGCAAAAAATAGATCACATTTAGGACAGTAACATTTAGGACAGTACAAACAAAGAAAAAGTCTCTCTTCGTTCATTGGCGGGGTAACTAACCCCCTCTCTCTTCTAAATTTCACCATCATTGTGTCGGCCGATCGTAGTTCTGTGTTTGAGCGACAACCAGCACCATTGTGTCAGCCGATCATAGTTCTGTGTTTGAGTGACAACCAGCACCATCATGTAAGGATGTTGTAGAGAAGAGGAGCAGATTGACTATGTTATCATAGTATCTTAATTGTGTGTACGTTTCAAAAGGAGAGGAAATCAACCTCAAAGGTAGTGGGTAAGGTGGAGGGGAGAATAGGTAGAGTGAGTGGGGTACGGTGGCGGTGGGAGATATTGTACATGGAAAAACCGTTGCAAAAACCGATTATGACTAGCACACACACACACACACACACACACACGCGCGCGCGCGCGCGCATGCACAAACGCACACACACGCACACATACGCGCGCACACACACAAACACACACTAACACACTGACACACACACTCTCACACACACTCACACACACACACACACACACACACACACACACACACACACACACACCACCTTGGCTTCACACACTGCCTTGGTTTCAGGCTGTGTCAGGCCAACTGACGTTGGCTAGGACACCAAGGCTACATCAAAATGTTATGCTCTGCATAGTCATGTGGGGATTGTCTTCAGTTGTGACAAGCTCCTATCATAACATTATCAGTCTTCAAAACCCCCCAGAGTCGGAGTGTGGCTGCCCATGTGGCGGGGTAATCAAAAACGGTCACACACGTAATGTTCTCATCTCCCAGCTGATGCATTTGTACCATAGTGTTCAAGTACTTTGGCTGTTCGGATGATCCCCTGGTCTTTTAGTACGGGTACGACGACAACACACACACACACACACACACACACACACACACACACACACACACACTGACTACAGACTAGCACACCGACACTTCCCATTGACTACATGGGGGCTCAGCATGGGAAGATCTGCTCTGGACCCTGCAGAGAGAGAGAGAGAACTCAGATCCGAACGGCTTCTCTGGGGCTTTTTTTTTTTTAGGAGGGGGGGGGAGGGGCAAAGGGGGTAGGAGGAGGGGAGGGGGAGAGGAGTGGAGGGGGAATTTGGGAGGGAGAGGGGGAAGGGGAGGGTGTAAGGGGAGTGTGTCATTCCCCAAAGCGAACGTGCTGAGGAGGGGGGGGGGGGGGGGTCTTCCAACAGTTATTTTCCTCTGTTAAAAGACATGTTTCATGCAGCAGAGCGGGGTGGGGTAGCAGACGACGAGGGGGGGGGGGGGGGGGGGGAAGGAATAGTGAAGTGAGCTGAAACAAAAACGATGATGTGAGAAAAACTGGCCAAGACCCGTGAAAGAGACCAGGAGGTAAGGAGGAAAGGAGGAGGAGGGGATGGGGGGGTATGTGTGTGTGTGAGGTAATGGGGTCTTCCCTCACCCACCCCCTTCTTGATTCTACGTCCTCGTGCCAACCCCCTGATGGCTTGGTTTGTGTTTGGCTGCAGTCTATGAAGACGTGTTTGCCTAGCCTGGGGGGTATCGTCCTTCATCAGCTGAGTGGTCTCCCCTCCATGTCCTCCTCCCCTTCCCCCTCAGCCCTAACCCCCCCCCCCTTTCCTTCCCTACCCAATAACACCACACCCACTCGACTACAGTAGTGGAGTAGTTTGGAGCGGTGAAAGGTTTGTCCCTGGGACTCTTTGAGTTGGCTGGCTCAGCGTGATGACAGACCACGCAGGTTTTACATGGGCCTGCCTCCTCCTTTATTGGGCTGGGAGAGGCGACAGGTCCAACAACTGTGCAAACACACACACACACACACATACGCACAGACAGACACAGACACACACACACACACACACGCACGCACGCACGCACACACACACACACACACACACACACACACACACACACACACACACACACACACACACACCACACACACACACACACACCATACACACATACATCCTCCTCAACATAACCTCCTCCCCCTTCCCCCCAAAAAAAGGAGCCATTCAGATCAGAGCTCCCTCTCCGCAGGGTCTAGAACAGACGGCAGCCTTCCTGTGCCGAGAGAGTCAACAGGGGGTGTCCACCCTTTGTGGAAGCAGCAGCACAGTACAGCCCGGGTGGCCATGGAGTAGGACACAGAAGCTCAGGTGTCGCTACAGCGAACCTCTGTCCTTCACTAACAGAATGAAACTGAGGACTCACCAGTGAGGTTCCCAGTGTCATGAAGAGTCTTTTAGTGTGTGTGTGTGTGTGTGTGTGTGTGTGTGTGTGTGTGTGTGTGTGTGTGTGTGTTTCGATCGTAATGGTCTTCAATTTTCTTTCCATGTACAATCCCAACCACCGCCACCATACCCCACTCACTCTACCCATTCCCCCCTACACCCTTCTCACCACCTTAAAGTCTGATTTCCTCTCCCCTGTTGAAACTGACACGCAGAAAAAAAACATTATGATAATAAAATCAGTCTGTACTCTCCCCCTATCACATCCTCATGCTCCGTTTTGAAAACACACTTCCTATTCAACATTCACGCCTCTATTCAGCAAAGAAAATAGAAAGAAACACATTTAGTCTTCATAATGTACTAAAAAAAAGAGCTCTGTTCTGCTGACATATGCTATGATTTGTCATCTGGCATATACCATCATTTGTCAACAAAGACCTAGAAACAGCTGACATAATATGAAACAAGAACTAGATTCAACTGACATAATAGTATTTGTAAACAAAAAATTACAACCAGCTGACATAACGATGGTGGTGATCAATCAAGCACAGAACTACAATCAGTCTGACATAATGCTGGTGCTGGTTGTCAACGAAATACAGAACTACAATCAGCTGACATAATGACATAATGCTGCTGGTTGTCAATGAAATACAGAACTACAGTCAGCTGACATAATGGTGCTGGTTGTCACTGAAATACAGAACTACAGTCAGCTGACATAATGATGCTGGTTGTCAATCAAGACAAAAACTACAATTAGCTGACAAAAACAGTGCTGGTTGTCAATCACGTACATAACCGCAATCAGCTGACATAATGACGTGATGGTGGCAGTTAATCAAGCAAAGAACTACAATCAGCTGACCTAGTGGTGGTGGCTGTTGATCAAGCAAAGAACTACAATCAGCTGACATAACAGTGTGGCTGTTAATCAAGCAAAAAACTACAATCAGCTGACCTAGTGGTGGTGGCTGTTGATCAAGCAAAGACCTACAATCAGCTGACATAACAGTGCTGGTTGTCAATCACAGTACATAACCGCAGTCAGTTGACGTGGTGGTGGCTGTTGATCAAGCAAAGACCTACAATCAGCTGACATAACAGTGCTGGTTGTCAATCACGTACATAACCGCAGTCAGCTGACATGGTGGTGGCTGTTGATCAAGCAAAGAACTACAATCAGCTGACATAACAGTGCTGGTTGTCAATCAAATACAGAACTACGATCAGCTAATAAAATGGTGATGCTTGTCAATAAAGTACAGAACTGACACTGTCTCACAGGCCTTAGCCTTTCAACTTCTTTCAATTCTTGTCACCTGCTCTCTCTTTCTTTTCCCTTTCACTCCCTGCCCCCTTCCTATACCTGCTCACCCCCCCCCCCCCCCCCCCCCCCCCCCCTTTCCTTTCCATCCTATGAGCCACTTTCTTCTTCCCAACCTTATCTTTCTCAGGACCCCTTTCTGGTCCCCTCATCTCCGCAGGGAACAGGCTGGAATGGGGAGGACGGAGGGGGACGGTCTCTCACCTCACCCCCTTTTCCTCCCCAAGAAGACGGTAGCCCGACTCCAGTTACAGCTCTTTTCGGTAATTAGACGGCCATTGTTCCGTGGCAAAAGAACATAATTCGGAAAGGGGGGGTGTGACCCACCCGGCAT
>JADBJO010009937.1:47500-50000 GCA_016801955.1 Conus betulinus
CGAATTCACTCTTGCACAAAATGTCACAACCTCTGTCAGTCTTGTTAGTCCATCGCTTTAAAGAAAGCGAGCAGACTACTAAGTTCGTTCGTGTCTGTCTTTTTTTTTTTCGTGTGGTGTGTGTGTGTGTGTGTGTGTGTGTGTGTGTGTGTGTGTGTGTGTGTGTGTCCCACGTCGGACAAAACGGACATTTTTTGGCAATGTCTCTTCAACCACTTAAGACGGCCTTCTCAAATGTGTTTGTTGATTTGGTAAGGTATGCCGATACTGCTTGCAAAAAATTTAAGGTCAAAGGTCAAGGTCACGCTGATCGTTGCAAACACCCATCAAGCTAGATTTTCCAAACTTGCTACACAGGTGCACAGCCCTGGGGACAACAACTGATAACAACCCAGACAAATCGTGTTGTTTCTATTAGCCTCATCAACCAACATGGGCCATCTCGTCTGGGCTGTCACCTCGTAAACATGTGCAGTGAATACAGATTAAAAGTATATATTATATACAAAATTCAAAAATATAAATTACAAGCTAAATTAAAAAACGCAAAAAAACAAAACAACAAAGAAAAACAAAAAACAACAACCGTGGACATCATGTAGAATATTCACCCACCCATCCCACCACCCACACGCACCCATACAGATAATAGAGAGAGTTGTGACAATTTGTGCGGCAGTGATTTTAAAAAAAAAAGGGCATACAGGCGCACAATATTGTCACAATTGGTGCAATTTGTGCAAATTGTGACAATTTGTGGAGTGAATAACTGCACAAAATGTCGTTATAACATTTTGTGCAGTGGTGACATTTCGTGCGGTAACAGAGCACCTTGACCCTTCCATTACTCCCACCACCACCCAAAATAGAAGCAACACGAGAAACTCCCCAACTCCCCATCACCTGAAAAAATGCGATGTTAGAAAAGGAAGCACGATGGAATTCATTCACATATCAATTAGTGCAGCTGGAAGGAGCAAAATAAGAATGCTTGTTTTTCATGGTTTTGTTTGTTTTGTTTGTTTGTTTAAACGGACTCGCAGCAGACCCTGTTCCACAGCCATGCCGACTTCTCGTTCAACATGCCGACTTTGTCAGGTGATACCTGTGATATAAGTTGGGGGTGAGAAACCGAAGTATTATTCGGGGATGTGAAACCGGGAAGTGTTTTGAGTGAAAGAAAATTATGCCGAAAAAATACGCTGCTGCTTTTTTTCTCTCCTTTTTTTGGGGGGGGGGGGGGGGGGGGGTAATGACGCCAACTCAACACCGATTTTCTTTCTACCGCTGTCCAACCGACGGACCGCGCCCAAGAATGGGCTGCAAGAGTGAGTCGCCGAAAAACACCACACACACCGCGCGCGCGTGCGCGCGCACACACACACACACACACACACACACACACACACACACACACACACACACACACACACAGAGAGAGAGAGAGAGAGAGAGAGAGAGAGAGAGACGCTTACTACTCGACGTTCTTTGTTTGTTCAATGCAGTTTAAAAAAAATATCTGGTCTCGTCCGAAGAACTCTAATGGGAAGTTCGCTGCTGGCTGACGTCAAACCAACATTTCTTGCGCTATAGTGTAGACCCAGACAGCAGACAGACATCACTTGGACAGCTATGTGCGTACTTGCATGGACAAGGCATCTGTTCAGCTCCCACACATCGTTGGCTTAAAACGAGATACGAGGATGATGAAAACAAATGTAGAATCTGAAAAGGCGTTCTCTCCCTCTCCCTCTCTCTCACACACACATACACGAGAGAGAGAGAGAGAGAGAGAGAGAGAGAGAGAGAGAGAGAGAAGAACTAGTCAATGTGATTCAAAGTCAGATGCAGGGTTTGTTACCCTTTCTGGCAGTCTGTCGGATAGCCTATCTTGAACGCTGCATGGTCAGCTCAATCCGTCACTACTCGTCTCGGTGAGGACGCCACCAACAACCCATGGCTGTGCTCTCATTCAGTCTACAGCAGATTACAGCAATTTCACTGTTGGCTGGGAGTGCCACCCTCGTCATTCCAAAACTTCACATGTTCCAGAACAAAGCAGCTCGTCTTGCCTCTGGTACAGCCTAGTCCGACCACGTTTCTGCTGTCTGCCGTCCACACTGGTTACTTATTGAGGAAAGAATGAAATGTTCTTCCTGTTCCCCACTGTTGTATCCCTCTTTGATCACGGCCTTTCTCCAGTGATACTTTTCTTTCGCCGCCCTTTTGATAACCTTTAATACCGCGCGCAGTCTCACTAAGATCGGCTTTAAAGGGCTGCTCAGCCCAAAGTCAAGCTGTTTTCAGAAACACCAGCATTTATCTTAAGATCAAAGCTGGATGCGGTCCGAATTCATCTGCGCACTTCAGTGCCGCAACTGGAAAGCGCAAACTACGGTTCTTTTCAAACAGTCAAACGGCAGACAGGCCTATGCTATGCTATGCCGAGTTCATGTTCCAACTATCGATTTTGTCACACGTGACTCTAAAGACGTAGGTT
>JADBJO010009937.1:55000-70000 GCA_016801955.1 Conus betulinus
GGCCACACACACACACACACACTCTCACACACACACACACACACACACACACACACACACCCCCTACACATAACATCACCTCACATCACAAATTCTGCTACACCCAGGCGTTCAAGGCATAGCACCTAAGCTAAATTATAGTAGTGGTGGTGAAGATATCACTAATCACTTCCCAAGCTGTTCCAATGCAACCAATGAGGTGCTGGCCATAGGCCCACACCTCATAAAAGAGTGGAATCCATGGCAGAGCACCTCAGTCTACTGACCATTGTGGTTGTGAAGGCGTCATTTATTCCAAAGTCTTCATGCTGCTAACTCACTATCGATCCTTCAGGCTACTAACTGTTCGAACACCCTTTGTTAACTTCAGATAAACTGCCCTTTTCAGCGGGCCCAATTATCCCATCAAAACAAATCAACAGCCAATAAGGTGCAAGAAGTCAGTCACCAGCTCTGAAGCCACACCGAAGGTTATCACAGTTGAGGGCCCCGTTCTTCAGCTCGAGCGGCGTTTGCCACCAACTACTGTGATCGGTGAGCCGAGACTGAATCTGCCACCAGCACCTGCTGCTCTGTGGAGCCTTTTAACCGGACTTTAAGTGGCTTTGAAGGCCCTGTGGTTAGCTCTCAAAGTGATAAAGATACAGCTGCATTCCTCTTCTGGGTATATGTAAGCTTTCTATACACTTGCAAACATATACCAGCACATCTACCACCCATCACCCACCCGATATATGCGAGTGGCTTCCACCTTTACCGTCACACTTATGCCTGGAGAACCTAAGGGAGCTAATCTTGGGTTTTGGAAAATCACCCTGAACGTGCCAAAAGGCTGAAAGGCATTTGCCCAGCACACTGCATTCTCATGTTTTCGGCACATACGATGTAAAATGTCACAATGTAGCAATACAGCTTCTCTCTCTCTCTCCCTACACACACACACACACACACACAATGAAACAATGAAGAATCAATGAAGCAGTCTGGATCAAAAATATAATGACTGAAGAACATAGTAAAGCAGTATCCTGGAACCAAACATAGTACGACTGAAAGATATAACCATGAAGTCGTCTGGACCAGAAATGTCATGACTGAAAACTGACAATGCAGCACTCTGGATCAAAAACATTACGACTGGAAAATGAAGCATGCAGCACTCCGGACGAATTTCTTCCAGACTAGTGCACTGTTACATATCGTCAGAGCTTTTCCTGTATTCCAAGATGTCCGGTGAAGATGAGGGCTATGATGATAATGGCTATAGATGTCCATGCTGGCTTGAAACTATTAAAAAAGATGTTTTGGTTTCCTTTTCTAGCATGCCTGGCATTAACCAGTATCAAGAGATACACAGACGTTGTCGGCAATTAACTGTTGTTGAAAAGGTCCACAGAAACTCCCACCTTCTGTCTGGCGCACTAGACGCTCTGATCTATTAGCGTCATGATCTTACAGGCTGGGAGATCATGGGCTGGAGTCCTATGAGGGTCACTGATCTGTGTAGATTTGTAGGCTCCGGTCAGCTCCTACTTTGAGACAGTGCGCCATGGATTCAAAAGGGAAGACTGAAACCACGCAGTTCAGTTTTTAATGGGTGTGTCTGAGAATGTTTTTAAATTTCCCCACAAACACTACAGGTGTCTGCATCTGTTGGCCTTGGTTGACACCAGGATATGTTGTGAAAGAACGCATCGTGTACAGCCCTGGTATGTTGTCGACGACCACAATGGGCTCCTCCACAGCACGATCCTCACTGATTGCTGAGCAAAAATCCTCTCGAAATCTACGACTTTTCTAGCGCTGCATAGGAACTGTCAATGACCAGCAAATTGGTAGGGTCTGTCAATGACCAGCAAATTGATAGGGACTGTCAATGGCCAGGAAATTGGTAGGAATTGTCAATGGCCAGCAAATTGGTAGGAATTGTCAATGGCCAGCAAATTGGTAGGAATTGTCAATGACCAGCAAATTGGTAGGAATTGTCAATGACCAGCAAATTGGTAGGGACTGTCAATGACCAGCAAACTGGTAGGAATTGTCAATGACCAGCAAACTGGTAAGATTCGTCAATGGCCAGCAAATTGGTAGGAATTGTCAATGACCAGCAAATTGGTAGGAATTGTCAATGACCAGCAAATTGATAGGGACTGTCAATGACCAGCAAATTGGTAGGGACTGTCAATGACCAGCAAACTGATCGAGACTGTCAATGACCAGCAAATTGATAGGGACTGTCAATGACCAGCAAATTGGTAGGAACTGTCAATGACCAGCAAATTGGTAGGAACTGTCAATGACCAGCAAATTGATAGGAATTGTCAATGACCAGCAAATTGGTAGGAATTGTCAATGGCCAGCAATTGGTAGGAATTGTCAATGACCAGCAAATTGGTAGGAATTGTCAATGACCAGCAAATTGGTAGGGACTGTCAATGACCAGCAAGTTTATGGAAATTGTCAATGACCAGGAAGTTTATGGAAATTGTCAATGACCAGCAAGTTTATGGAAATTGTCAATGACCAGCAAGTTTATGGAAACTGTCAATGACCTGCAAGTTTATGGAAATTTCAATGACCAGCACGTTTATGGAAATTGTCAATGACTTGCAAGTTTATGGAAATTGTCAATGACCAGCACGTTTATGGAAATTGTCAATGACTTGCAAGTATGGAAATTGTCAATGACCAGCGGCTTTACAAAAATTGTCAATGACCAGCAAGTTTATGGAAATTGTCAACGACCAGCAAGTTTCTGGTGAATTACCAGCAAGTCTATGGAAATTGTCAATGACCAGCAAGTTTATGGAAATTGTCAATGACTGGCAAGTTTATGGAAATTGTCAATGACCTGCAAGTTTATGGAAATTGTCAATGGCCTGCAAGTTTATGGAAATTGTCAATGACCAGCAAGTTTATGGAAATTTATGGTGATTGTCAATGACCTGCAAGTTTATGGTGATTGTCAATGACCTGCAAGTTTATGGTGATTGTCAATGACCTGCAAGTTTATGGTGATTGTCATTGACCTACAAGTGATTGTCAATGACCTGCAAGTTTATGGTGATTGTCAATGACCCACAAGTTTACAGTGATTGTCAATGACCTGCAAGTTTAAGGTGATTGTCAATGACCTGCAAGCTTATGGTGATTGTCAATGACCTGCAAAGTTTACGGTGATTGTCAATGGCCTGCAAGTTTATGGTGATTGTCATCGACCTGCAAGTGATTGTCAATGACCTGCAAGCTTACGGCGATTGTCATTGACCTGCAAGTTTATGGTGTTGCCAATGACCTGCAAGTGATTGTCAATGACCTGCAAGTTTATGGTGATTGTCAATGACCTGCAAGTTTACAGTGATTGTCAATGACCTGCAAATTTATGGTGATTGTCATTGACCTACAAGTTTACGCTCATTGTCAATGACCTGCAAGTTTACGGTGATTGTCAATGACCTGCAAGTTTACGGTGACTGTCAATGACCTGCAAGTTTACGGTGACTGTCAATAACAAGCAAGTTTATGGGGGTTGTCGATGATGAGCATGTTTATGGGGATTGTCAATGACCAGCAAGTTTATGGGGATTGTCAATGACCAGCAAGTTTATGGGGATTGTCAATGACCTGCAAGTTTATGGGGATTGTCAATGACCAACACCAGCTGTCCACTCAGCGGGGAAAGGCCATTGTTAGTAATCACCATAAACTTGCAGGTCATTGACAATCACCATAAATTTCCATAAACTTGCTGGTCATTGACAACGTACAAAAGACCCTGAATAAATCGTGAGAGCTATAGGCGTAAACTGCAAATATGACTGCACCTAATCATTTTAGGGCCTAAATATCTCTGCCGTACCCGTACCCCCTACCCCCCAAGTCGCCACCTCTAGGTGAATTCGTTTGTCCTGTGTCACAATATGGGGATTGTCGCTGCATGGATGCGATGGCTCCTTCCACAGACGAATGACAAAGTGGTGTCCTGCGCAGTAAGGATCAAAACACGCATCACAGAACACCACCAAAGTGGCTTGGCAGTAGTGCAGTGTCTTCTCGGGTGGTTTACATATGTACATATTTCTCTCCATTTTCATATCTGTTGCGCCAATAAACCAACGTACAAAAGACCCTGAAATAAATCATGAGAGCTATAGGCGTAAACTGCAAATATGACTGCACCTAATCATTTTAGGGCCTAAATATCTCTGCCGTACCCGTACCGTACCCCCCCCCCCCCCCCCCCCAAGTCGCCACCTCTAGGTGAATTCGTTTGTCCTGTGTCATAATTTTGATGGAAAGCAAACATCACGAGGAAAAATGACATCCCCATGATGCTCTGTTCGTCTTACTGTGCCACGTTTTATTATGGGCCGCTCAAGGGTACTTTAGCGTGGATGAAACGGTGAAAAATTCGTCTTCACCCTATTTGCCTTCTCGTCCGTGGCCCGTGGATAGCACTGCACGCCACTCACCTTAACGCCCTGAATACTCTGTCCTATCTAGGCTCGCCGACTGTCAGCCCTCTCCCCCACACCAGCTGTCCGCTCAGCGGGGGAAAGGCCATTGTTAGTAATGCTTGGATGGCACTCTTCAGAGGAAACCCTGCACTGCGGCCGAGTCACATTGTGAATGATTAGTAATGTCCGTTTCGATCCTTCAGGACAGCTATCTACTATTCCACCAGCCCTCTCCCCTCCCTTACTATGTCAATATTGGCTTGGTTGTGTAGACAGAGATTGTCAGAGCAGTTCCAGTAAATTGCAGTCTAAAGTCTCTAGGATGACTGCCAACACCATTCACCAGGATTGTCCAGAATAAAAGACTTGGGGGGGGGGGGGGGGTTATGTAAATATGAAAAACTGGCCATGAAAGAGCTGCAATATTTCTGAAAAGACGACTTTCCCCTTTTTTGCATTGCATTATGCGGGTGATGATGCTGTTCATTAAGCTCTCTCTCTCTCTCTCTCTCTCTCTCTCGACCGGGTGCGTGCGTGCGTGCGTGCGTGCGTGCGTGTGTGTGTGTGTGTGTGTACGCGCGCGCGCGCGCACGTGAAGATTGACAATGTTTTCCCTCTTCTGCCATGATGAGCGATTCTGAGGCAGGGATGCGAAAATAGCGTGTCCTGCTTAATGGTGAAACCTGATTCAGACATGCACATGTGAAGACAAAAGTCTTATTTGGATTTCATTTTTCTACGCAGCGAGGCATTGATTCTTCCACTGGGGTGTAACGATAAGAGAGGTTTGTGTGTGTGTGTGTGTGTGTGTGTGTGTGTGTGTGTGTGTGTGTGTGTGTGTGTGTGTGTGTTGCGCTGGCTTGGAAATGGTGAAAGTTTTTTCAAATTTGTTTTTGGATATTTTATTTCATGTTTTTTTTTTGTGGCCGTACTATTTTTTGTTTTATTTCTTGTTGTTGTTGTTGTTGGTTTTTTTCTTTTCGTTTTTGCTTATGGCATGAAGAGTCCTGTCGTTTGGCACGCAGATGTTGAGATAGTTTTGTAAATGATGGCAGTGATTGGGGCGTGAGTTTGGGTGGGGAGTTCACTGGGACAACCTTTTTCTGTAGGGGGGGGGGGGGGGGGGAGGCGGGGGGGTCGAGGTCTAGGGGAAGCGACGAGAATGGTACCCCAGCTTTCCACGTCCTCCCCGAAATGAGCGGAATATACCAGCAGGGCAGTTTTGCTTGTTTGGCGTGGCAGCAGTCATTGTGGCTTAAAGCTACAAACGTTAGTGTAAAGAAGATGCATTATATTTTTGTATCTTTTTTGCTTCACAGAGACAAGCGTTTTCTGCGTGGAGTAGAGTTCTGTTTGCTTTCTAGAGACAGTGTTTTCTGCGTGAAGTGGAGAGTTCTTTCCCATTTACAGGGGCACTGGTTACTGTATGAAGTGGAGAGGTTTTTTTGTTTGTTTGTTTGTTTTGTTGTTTTTCCTTACAGGGAGTCTTTTCTGTATGAAGCGGGGAGTTGTTTTTTGCTTGACAGGGAGAGTGTTTTCTACCATGAAGTGGAGACTTCGTTTTGCTTTCAGTCAGTCAGTCATTCCCCTGAGCGCTGGGGTCGTTGGGGGGACGTGATGAGGCAGCCTCCGTTTCTCTCCAGGCTCTTCTGTTCGTAGCTGTACAGGAAATCTTTCTGTATGAAGCGGGGGGTTCTTTTTGCTTTACAGGGGCAGTGTTTTCTGTGTGAAGCGCACAGTTCTTTTTCGTTTACAGGGACAGTTCATGTTTCATTGTAAGACGGACAGCTTTTTTTGTTTTACGGAAATGTTTTCTGTGTGAAGTGAACAGCCATTTCTGCTTTACGGGGATAATGTTTCGGTGTGAAGCGGATAGCACTTTCGCTTGGACATATTGTTTTCTGTATAAAGGAAGTATTACTTTTCGCTTAACGGGAATAGCGTTTTTCTGTGTGAAATGGATAGTACGTTTTGCTTTACGGGATAGCGTTTATTGTCTTAAGTGGATAGCACGTTTTGTTTTTACCAGGATAGTGTTTTCTATGTGAAGTGGATAGTACTTTTTGCCTTACGGGGATAGTGTTTTCTGTGTGAAGTGTATAGTACTTTTTTGCTTTTCGGGGATAGTGTTTTCTGTGTGAAGTGGACAGCGCTTTTTGCTTTACCGGGATAAAGTTTTCTTTGTGAAGGGGATAGTACTTTCTGCTTTACGAGGATTGTGTTTTCTGTGTGAAGTGGATAGTACTTTTTGCTTTTCGGGGATAGTATTTTCTGTGTGAAGTGGAAAATGATTTTTTTTTTTTTTACTTTACGGGAATAAACTTTTCTGTATGAAGGTGATAGTACTTTTTGCTTTACGGGGACAAAGTTTCTATGTGAAGGGGATAGTGCTGTTTGCTTTTAGGGGATAACGTTTGTGTGTGTGTGTGTGTGTGTGTGTGTGTGTGTGTGTGTGTGTGTGTGTGTGTGTGTGTGTGTGTGTGTGAAGTGGCGAGTTTTTTTTTTTTTGGTTTACGGGAATACTGTTTTCTGTGTGAAACATATTGTACTTTTTGCTTTACTGTGAAAGTGTTTTTCTGTGTGAAAGGGGTAGTGTTTTTTGCTTTACGGGGATAACGTTTTCTGAGTAAAGAACATGGTACTTTTTGCTCTACTGTGATAGTGTTTTCTGTGTGAAGGGGAAGTACTTTTTGCTTTATTGTGATAGCGTTTTCTGTATGAAGTGGAAAGCACTTTTTGTTGTACGGGGATAAACTTTTCTGTGTGAAGGGATAGTACTTTTTGGTGTACGGGGACTATGCTTTCTATGTGAAGAGAATAGTATTTTTTGCTTTTCGGGGATAACGATTTCTGTGTGAAGAGGATTGTAGCCTACTTTTTGCTCTACGGGGATAGTGTTATCTATGTGCAGTTGAAAGTATTTTTGGTTTTACGTGGATATTTTTTTTCTGTGTGAAGGGATAGTACTTTTTGGTTTTCGTGGATTTTTTTTTATATAAAGGGGATAGTGTGTTTTTTTGTTTTACGGGGGACAGTGTTTTCTGTGTGGAGGGGATAGCTGTTTTTGCTTTACGTGGATAATGTTTCCTGTGTGAATTGGATATTACTTTTTGCTTTACAGGGATGGCATTTTCTGTGTGAAGTGGAAAGTATTTTTTTTTGTTTTACCGGGATAGTGTGTTTTCTGTGTGGAGGGAATAGCTGTTTTTTGCTTTACGTGGATAGTGTTTTCTGTGTAAATTAGTTATTACTTTTTGCTTTACAGGGATGACATATTCTGTGTGAAGGTGATGGTACTTTTTGCTTTACGGGGATTCTGTTTTCTGTGTGAAGTGTATAGTACTTCTTGCTTTATGTCTGATGTGGGTAGAATTTTCTGTATGAACTGGAGAGAACTTCTTGCTTTTCGGGTTGTGTTTTCTGTTGACGTGGATAGTGCCTTTTGCTTTATGGGGATAGTGTTTTCTGTATGAAGTAGATGGTACTTTTTTCTTTATAGGGATAGTGCTTTCTTTGTGAATGGGGCTGTACTTTTTGCTTTACTGGCATAGCGTTTTTCTGGTGAAGTGCATTGTACTTTCTGCTTTACGGGGATACGTTTTCTCTACGAAGAAGATAAAACTTTTTGCTTTACGGGGATACGTTTTTCTCTACGAAGAAGATAAAACTTTTTGCTTTACGGGATACGTTTTCTCTGCGAAGAAGGTAAAACTTTTTGCTTTACGGGGATACGTTTTCTCTGCGAAGAAGATATAAACTTTTTTGCTTTACGGGGATACGTTTTCTCTGCGAAGAGGGTAAAACTTTTTGCTTTACGGGGATGCGTTTTCTCTGCGAGGAGAATTGTACTTTTTTGCTTTACGGGGATAATCTTTTCTATATGAGGGGATATTATTCCTCTTCACGGATTTGTTTTCTCTCTGAAGTGGATAGAACTCTTTGCTTTACTGGGATACCGTTTTCTGTGTGAACGGGATAGTACTTTTTGCTTTACAGGGATAGTGTTTTCTCTGTGAAGTGGATAGTACTTTTTGCTTTACGGAGATAGTTTTCTCTGTGAAATGTACAGTTCTTTTTGCTTTCTGGGCATAGTGTTTTCTATGTTAAATGGTAGTACTTTTTGCTTTACGGGGATTGTGTTTAATATATGAAGACCATAGTACTTTTTAATTTACGGGGATAGCGTTTTTCTGTGTGAAGGGGTTGTACTTTTCGCTTTACTGGGGTGATATTTTCTCTATGTGTGGATAGTAGTTATTGCTTTACGACAACAATGTTTTCAGTGTGCAGGGAACTTTTCCGTTTTACGGGGATAGTGTTTTCTAAGAGAACCGTATTTTTTTTCCCTTTCTTTCTTTCTTTTTTAATCATTACTATTTGCGGGATAGCGCTTTCCCTGTGACGAGAAGAATAACACGTTTTGCTTCGCGAGGACAGTGTGAAGAGAACAGTACTGTTTGCTTCAGAGAAAATGTATTTTCTGTGTGGAGTGGATAGTAGTTTTTTTCCCTCGGCAAGATATAGTTAGTATTTTCTGTGAGACGTGAATAGTATCTTTGTATTTACGGTAATGTGATCAGCGTGTGATGGAAATGAGTCGTGGTGACGACAACTTGTTTATTCCTTTTTTCTCTTTTCCTTCCTTCTTACAGCACCCATGATTATCAATCTATTCAGTTGAGCGTTGAACAGGACTCGTAAACCGTTAGAACGGCAACCCCTACTGTGGTGTTGACTTCATGTGTGTGTGTGTGTGTGTGTGTGTGTGTGTGTGGAGAGGGGGGGTGCAATTCTGGTATGGTGCAGCGCGCAGTGCTGTGGAAAACTATGCCGAGTATGGCCTTGACTGGTCTGTGGACTGTTGCGGCAGTGTGGTGTGTGGGACTCCAGTACTTAAGGGATGGGCAGATGGGGTCTGTATAGACGGGCATACCCACGAGCCTTCTGGAATTTGTAATGGGCGCTCCCCGCGGGGGCCACGATGAACGTGTTATCTGTCACTCTGTGTGTGTGTGTGTGTGTGTGTGTGTGTGGTGTGTGTGTGTGTGTGTGTGTGTGTGTGTGTGTTGGGAGGAGAGGGGTGCGTGACCACATGTTTATCGTCACATCGTAACTGTAAATGTAAGCTTTTTTTTTTAACGAATACTCTTAAGAACATTTGCACATACGTTCTAGTTGCAAGCCAGTCGGCTGTATATAATACTGAGCGAAGGGAGAGTAGCTGTGAAGCAGGGCTATGTATCTCCTCTTCGCTTGGTTTTGTTTGTCTGTCTGCCTATAAGATAACTAAACACGCTGGGCACATGTTCATATTTGCCCCCTCTTCGCTGGGTTTTGTATGTCTGGCTGCCTGGAAAATCACACACACACACACACACACACACACACACACACACACACACACACACAAACCGAAACGTTGGGCTCATGTTCAAATTTGACTGGGTTCGCAACATTAATATGTACAACGCTGTTTCATTTTGAAATCTAGATGCAAAATCAACGGACGGCAGGGTTAGAAACTCACGTTACCTACAGTCCTTCCGTTTTTTTCTTACTTGTTTTGTTTTTCTGTCTCCACACCCCACAACCGCTTACTGCCGTGAATTCAACGTTGCTTATTCCGACGCTTGTCATCAACCTTTGTGCCGGCAGTCTACAGCTATTGCAGATCGTCTGCAGGCAACCCATCAGACGAGACATTGCGCAGCTGCCTGGTCACTTCGGTGGCGTTTGTTGGTGATAAAATCACACAAAGAGCATCACCATTTACTAGCCCCCCCCCCTCCCCCTCCCCCACCTCGTTCTGATAGCAATAACTGCTCACTGACAGTGGCAGTTCTCTTCGTAATCAGTCCCGTCTTCACCCCGCGCAGACACGGCGTTAAAGGTCACATGGGTTGAAAGCGATGTCGAGCGAAGCTGTCCTCCTTTCAAGTTTGAAAATGGATATCATTAAAACTAACGATCATACAAGGCCTTTCTAGGGCTGTCAAACGCACACAACAAAAACATCCTAAACAGGTAAGATAATCCAAAATCAATCAATCAATCAAATAATCAATAAATGAATACAGAAAAAAGAAAGAAAGAAAGAAAGGAAAAAGACCATATCCTGAAAAAGAGACATGAAAAAAAAAAAGCCGTAAAATGACATGGTAGTTTTAGATTATAGACAACTTATGGCAAGTAAAATAAACTGTGCTGAGAGCACAGGGAATCCAGTGTGTGAGTGTGTGAGCGTGTGTGTGTTTTACAGTAGAAAGGACAATGGTGAGGCTGGCGAACTCTTCGCAAACCGACCTTCCAAAGCCATGACGCAATATTCGTTACGTGTGCAGCGGGTATGAATTACTGCGCAGGATTTGCATACCCATATTGGGCTGCTACTTCCCAAAGTATGTACATTGACAACAGGGTTTTTTCTTCTTTTTTAAATTCTTAGATCACAAATACGTATGTCGCATAATACATCACAGACCGGCATAACTTCTTGGTGGGGGGAGGGGCGGTGGGGCGGCAGCGGACAGTTGTTGTGGAGTTTTCCTCGGAATTTTATTTTCAGCAGTATGTCTATGGCGTATTCAAACAACAAGTCCTAATACAAAAAAAAAATCATCGATCCGAAAAGGGGTACCCGCTCCCCAGGTGATAGCGCGGCAGCTGTTTCAAGTTGTGTTTGGGAAATACACCGATACTGTGCTGCAGATATCCATCCTAACCAGCATGTCATCAGGTTTTCCCATTAAGTGTTGATTAAAACTCAACAAGACAGAAAGCATTTGTGCAAAAGTGACAGCCCCCTCTCCTTTCCCTAACCTAACAGTTGTTCGGGGTAAAAAAAAATAAATAAATAAATAAAAATTAAAATTAAAAAAAAGCAATCCGTTGTGCAGCATCTGTTTGCAAGCTGCAACAGAAAATTTGCTATGTTGCGGGGATCGGTGTCGCCTCATCACTCACCTCTGTTACCTTGTTACGTTACAAGTTTGTTCACTGGTTACAATGAAGAGTATGCTGGAGTTTTGTCTTCATCTGGAGACTCCGTAATACAATTGTATACATCCAAAGCGGATCCAGTCTGCAGTGAGTGGTACTTGCCCACTGATCCAGTCTGCAGGGAGTGGTACTTGCCCCTTGATCCAGTCTGCAGTGAGTGGTACTTGCCCATTGATCCAGTCTGCAGTGAGTTTTACTTGCCCATTGATCCAGTCTGCAGTGAGTGGTACTTGCCCATTGATCCAGTCTGCAGTGAGTGGTACTTGCCCATTGATCCAGTCTGCAGTGAGTTTTACTTGCTCATTGATCCAGTCTGCAGTGAGTGGTACTTGCCCATTGATCCAGTCTGCAGTGAGTGGTACTTGCCCATTGATCCAGTCTGCAGTGAGTTTTACTTGCTCATTGATCCAGTCTGCAGTGAGTGGTACTTGCCCATTGATCCAGTCTGCAGTGAGTGGTACTTGCCCATTGATCCAGTCTGCAGTGAGTTTTACTTGCTCATTGATCCAGTCTGCAGTGAGTGGTACTTGCCCATTTTCCAGTCTGCAGTGAGTGGTACTTGCCCATTGATCCAGTCTGCAGTGAGTGGTACTTGCCCATTGATCCAGTCTGCAGTGAGTGGTACTTGCCCATTGATCCAGTCTGCAGTGAGTGGTACTTGCCCATTGATCCAGTCTGCAGTGAGTGGTACTTGCCCATTATGTCTTTCTTTCGTCATTTTTTTTTTTCCTGTTGCGTTTGAATGTCTTTGACGATTTTTGTAACTGATGTTTTTCTTAAAATAAAGATTTTACTACATCAAGCGGAATATCAAGGGCCCATCCCGGCTTTGTGTGATCGGCCTTAAGAATGTCAAAAGACGTAGGCTATTCTGACATAATGTGAGCGTATTCTATTTCCTGAATAGTTCACTATCCATAGAGAGTGTGTGTGTGTGTGTGTGTGTGTGTGTGTGTGCGTGCGTGCGTGCGTGCGTGCGTGCGTGCGTGCGCGCACGCGCGTGTGTGTGTGTGTGTGCCTGTATGCGAGAAAAGAGAGTGTGAAAGAGAGAGAGAGAGAGAGAGAGAGAGAGAGAGAGAGAGAGAGAGAGAGAGAGAGGAGAGAGAGAGAGGGGGGGGGAGAGACAGAGAGACAGACAGACAGACAGAGAAAATGTATTACTGCTTTTCTAGACATGAATTCCTCCCCGCTACGAAGAGCCTTGAAAAGGCCCTTTGTGGTCAACTGGACTGTATCACATGATATAATATCACGTAATGTACTAAACTACAGTTAACTATAACATCATACAAAACATAAAATTTTCTTCCCGCTTCGAGTTAACAGCATTCTGAAGGCCGCATGTGGTCAGTTGGGAAAAATAATATAATATAATATAATGTAATGTAATGTAATGTAATGTAATGTAATGTAATGTAATATATTATAATATAATGTAATATAATATAATATAACATAAATGAAAGTAATTATAAGTATCATCACGAAAGTCCTAAATAGTAATACCATTTCCCCCATGATAATCCCAAATTCATGATCTCAGTCAGGCCTTGAAAAAAAAAAGTATGGTTCCATCATTCAGTCTTTTTCCTTCCCCAACATTTCGTTCCACAGCGAAGCCCAGAACAACGGTCCAGAATGAAGTGTGTGAATAGGTGGCATTTAACTGCTGTTTTTGTTCGTCGGTTAGTAAGATCACGCAATTAAGAAACAAAAAAGCCTCGGTAAATGACTGAAAAAAAAAAAGAACGCTTAGGAATGCACGTGGATACAAAAGAGTGGACAGAAGACCGCACACTCGTGTAGGTGTATGCAACCTGTTTATTGCTCGCGGAAACGATTCAGTGAAGGTTCAACAGAATTCAGTCATAAAACATGGTCAAGATAAAGGAACAGTACTTTTCCCCTATAACAACAACAACAACAACAAATACCACCACCATCAACTACCAAAAAAAAAAAAAAAAATCACAGAACACCGACATCATCCACACATGCATTGAGCGCATACGCACACAAATACAACAGAGCGCGTCTGGCGACGCGGGTAGGCGTGACGTGTGTATGAGCACGCGCTTGCGTGCATTTGCATTTTTGTGAGCGCGTGTCTGTGTGATACGTGTCCGCGTAAACGAGACCGGTTCACTGTGAGCGTTAAAAAATGAATGAAATTTGGTGCAAGGAAATCATTATTACAAAGTTCACCATTAATATGATTGGGCATGTAATGCATGAAGCACTTTCCTCCCATTCGGAGCTGTGTTCAGGTTTGCTCCCCCTCACATCTGAACACGCTCATCTGAAGCCACCGACATTGCAAAATCGTGATGCTGTAACGGGGAACATACACCAACTGCGCCCTCATGAGGAGCAGCGAGTTCTGTGCAGTCCATGTGACGACGTCATCTGACCTACACTTTGACCTGTACAACCCAAGCGTGTGCACGTGCAGTTTAGACAAACGCATCTCTACATCGCTTAACAAATCCACAGCCCCATGACCATTCACTTTTTTCCCCAGCGAAATGCGAAGATCGGAGAATGACATAAGGGGACATATATCCACTTTGGCATACGACAGGGAGGGGGGGGAAGGAAAGGCGATGGGGGGGTAGGGGAGGGGAGGGGAGGGAGGCAGGGATGGAAGTGGAAGGTGAGGGGGAAGGGGCAGGGGGGGCAGAAGGGGGGGGGGGGGGGGGGGGGGGGGGGGGGGGGGGGGGGGAGTATCAGGTTCATACAGACTCGCAGAAACAGAATTCCCAACCTTTTCCCAACCTTTCCTAGCCCCAGCGCAGGGTTTTTCCCAACCATGTTACCAAGCTAGAATGCGCGCAAATGTCGATCAAAGGCGATCTTCTTGGCAAGAACGGTAACTCTTGAAACATATGGGATGGTTACATTCCATAAGAAGAGCAAACTTTCAGTCGCGATGTCGGCGATTTTCTGACAATTAGAGTGTATTTGTTTGTGCCCTTGTTGTTTGGTTTTCTATCTCTTTGGTTTTGAAGATGCTTGTTTGAGTTTTTGAAGATGCTTGTTCAATTTTTCCCAAACTTCCCAACCCACAGACACCCAAATGCCATTTTCCCAAAGTGTTCGCAAGTGGGAAAAGGACCATCCGTTTTTTTTTTTCCCAAACCTTCCGAACTATTCCCAACCTGTGGGAACCCCCCGCCTGACAATAAACGGAGGACACACCATCTCGGGCGAGGGCTAAAGAGATGAGACCTGCCTGACTCTTCACGTACACCACCAGAATGACAACAGTTTCAGACGGACAGGGAATAATGGTCCAGTTCCAGGGTTCATGTTGGCCGCCAGCGGATTGGATCTCGCAACGTCTCTCTGTGAACTAGACAGTGATCCTCGTCTTGCCCGATTCCGTTTCAGCCACTCACGTTTTTTTACCCAATGCGTCTTCATTCCAACACACCCATCCCGTTTCGCCCCGAGCCAGGTTCTATCAAGTGGTTTAAATATCATTGCCTGCGTAAAAGACAGTTGTGGGTTCGACAAAGAGCTCAAACCTCCAGTTTTGCTTGAA
>JADBJO010009938.1:0-28562 GCA_016801955.1 Conus betulinus
AAGACTTGCCAACGTTAAGTGAGAATCAGAGAACGTCTTTGGAGGGTAAAATTACTTTAGAAGAAGCAGGTATTGCTCTTAAACATATGTCAAATAAGAAAAGCCCTGGGAGTGATGGTTTTACAGCCGAGTTTTTTCAAATTTTTCTGGCTGCAACTGGTCCATACGTTGTAAGAGCGATCAATGATGGATATGATAAAAAGGAGCTTTCATCAACACAAAAAGAAGGCATTATTGTATGCATTCCCAAGGCTGACAAACCTAAAGACCAGATAAAAAAACTGGAGACCCATCTCGCTTTTGAATATTGTATACAAATAGGATCTACTTGTATAGCTAACCGATTAAAGCAAGTGCTTCCCTCTATCATCAATGAGGATCAGACCGGTTTTATTCCTAACAGGTATTTGGGAGATAATATTCGTCTTATCTATGACATACTTGATTTCATGATTGCATCCAAAAAACCAGGTTTACTTCTTTGTCTGGATTTTGAAAAAGCGTTTTGATAGTGTAAGTTATGATTTCATGTTTAAGGTACTACACGTTTTTGGCTTTGGTCCAAGCTTCTCTCAATGGATACAAACATTTTATACAAATATTAAGTCAGCTGTGTCTTTGAATGGAAAATTAGCTGGGTGGTTCCCTGTTGAGAGGGGTTGCCGTCAAGGTGATCCAATTTCTCCGTATTTATTTGTTATGTGTGTTGAGATTTTGGCAAATATGATAAGACAAAATAAAGGTATAAAAAGGGAATTCAAGTAGGAAATACTGAAAACAAGATATCACAGTATGCAGATGACACTGAACTACTATTGGAGGGAGACAAAAAAATCATTCGAGGAATCTATTTACACCATTGAACATTTTGGAAGAGTATCTGGACTCGTACTAAACGCAGCAAAAAAAACAAACGCAGTATGGCTAGGTAGTAAGAAATTCACCTGTTAGGTATATGCAGCATTTAAACATAAATGGAACCCTCCAAAATTCAAAATTTTGGGTATCTGGTTTACATGTGACTTAAAACATTGCGAAATCCTGAACCTTGAAGAAAAGTTTGCAGAAATCAAAACACTGTATAAAACTTGGCTCAAAAGGCAGATAACGCCACTTGGCAGAGTAGCGGTGCTTAAATCTATGATTCTTCCAAACTAACCCATCTATGGATGTTATTACCAAATCCACCGGACTATATTACCGATGAAATCCAGAATTTTATATATAAGTTTGTTTTGGGGCAAAAAAACAGACAGAATCAGTAGGAAAACGTCTGTGAAAAGCGTAGGGCAGGGGGGGGGGAATCGGAATACCAATCATAAAAAAAAACATATAAATGCTTTAAAATTAACTTGGATTCGTAAAAAAATCTTATTAAGTAAACACAGATGGAAGAAAGTGCTTGTTTCAGTGTATGAAAAAGCAGAAATTATCAATAAACTAGGATCCAATCTGCCATGGAGCAATAAAACTGAATAGCTTCTGGAGAGACGTATTCAACGCTTATAGAGAAACTGGTAAGATTGTTCATGTTAAAACTGCGGAGGAACTCTGTTCAGAGCCTCTGTTTTGTAATCCCAACTTAAAGATTGGGGGCAGATCAACCTTTTATAAAAACTGGATTGAAAACGATGTATTCTGCATACGGAATCTTCTGGACGAGAACAGTGAATTTTTGAGTTTCCAGTCTTTTGTTGATAAATACAGTATCAATACAGATTTTGTTACATATAATGGTTATGTTAGTGCTGTGAAAAACTATTCGAGAGAAACTGGACTAGAAATGAAATATTGTGAGGAAGGTATGACTTGTAAATTATTAACTGAAATCTGTTCAGTTTCAAGAGGAGCCTCACATTATTACTATTTATTAAATCAAGACCTAACGGAACCAGGTTTTTGCAATAAATGGAATGCAAGACTACATAAGGAGGTTATATGGGATGAAAACTTTTCACAAAGTCCGACAGATAAAAGACATTAAACTAGATGGTTTCAAATGAGAATTATTAACAGAATATTGGCAACCAATGTTATTTTGCAAAACATGGGAATTGAAGAGTCAGATAAATGCTCTTTTTGTGAGAGAGAAAAAGAAAATATTCAACATATATTTTGGCACTGCCAGTATGTACAAAACTTCTGGAAAGAGTTTCAAAATGTGGTAAACAGAAAATGTAATATTATAAAACTGTTGCTTGATGAAAATATTGTTCTGTTTGGTTGTGATTGTAATTTTAAATCTGATAGAACGTTTGACTTAATCCTGCTACTTGCCAAATTTTATATTTATAAATGTAAATGTGAAAAGAGTGTACCATCAGTTCAAATCTTTTTTGTATTTTTGAAAGCCAGATACGAAATAGAAAAGTATGCTGCTCTTTTTAACATGTCCCATGGAAATTTCGTGGCACAATGGATTCCATACTTGACGTTATTGGAGTAAAACAACAATTATCCATTGTATACAAAGGCTATGACAACGGCCAACTGTAGGTTGAGTTTTTTGTTGTTGTTGTTGTTGTTTTTATTTGTTTGTTTGTTTGTTTGTTTTTCGTTCGTTCGTTCGTGTGTGTTTGTTTGTTTTGTTTTCTGTTGCTTACGCTTTTCTGATTTCTCTCCCTAAGGTTTGTTGTGATTTAAAATGATTCTTTATGCGATTTGATGTGCAAACAACAATAACTTGTTAATGAATTACGTCCAGTCACCTCGTTGTAATTAATCGAATATGAATGCGATTCTGTTAATCACTATCCCGTTTACAAACGTCTGTGATTTGAGGTGTAAACAACTGTCAACACTTGGATATGAGTTATGTCTAATCATTGTGTGTTATACTTAACTGAATATGCTCCTGTATTTGTGTTCATGGTGTCTGGTTTGTGCTCTCTGATTTCGAAATAAAAACCTTTTCAACACAAAATATTAGTAAAGGACTCCGCTTCTGATCGGAAGACGATTTCAGCACCTAGCTTATCAGTTATGGCTGAACGAAAGAAATCCCAATTAGCCTTTTAAAGCAAAAATACTGAGAAAAGGAAACAGGTTCCTTCAAAATTGGAGTAAGTGTTACAGGGAAATGGTCACTCCCGTGCAGATCATCGTGAACTGACCAATCATAGTCTAGAACTAATGAAGGATCACACACTGACAAATCCAAACACGAAAGAGTACCATGTGAAGAATGCATGTATGCTGGTGATTTGTCATTTAGGCAGCACAAGTCCACTTCGTTACAGATCTCTTCCAGCATGAGACCCCGAGGTGAGGAATATGAGCTACCCAAAGGGGGAGTGCCCGTTGAAGTCTCCCCAAATGAAAAAGGACGCGGGAGCTGATCGATAAGATCAATGACTTGTTGCTTAGTGTCGTGTGCACAGGATGTGTGAAGGTGTCGTGTGCACATGTTGTTTTGTGTTTTAAGATTGAACATTAGCAGTATTTTGGTATTGAGAGAGAAAGAAAGATCATGTGATTGTACAGCGCCTTTTTGTCGGATAGTGGCCTGGGGCGAGTACTGCTTGGGAGCGCTGCGCGCATTATTTAACTTAGAAAATTTTGTAATCACTTGCTCTACGCCAGCCGGGGGAGTCGCATGGTCTGTTTGTTTACAGCGATTGAAGACCGATACAAGGCTGATGCATCACTGAGGTTGTCCGTCTCACGCCGGCCACGGGTGGGAAGATTGAAGGTGGCGGAGGTGCCGGACCTGACCCCAGCCTGGGACGGGTGGCAGACCTTGCCTGCAGTATCCTTCCTTTTGGAGGAGGGTTCATGATGATGAAGAATGACTCTGGCGTATTTCCCCATGTGAATGAAGATGTAAATGAAGGATGTCTGGCGTATTTCCCCATGTGAATGAAGATGTAAATGAAGGATGTCTGGCGTATTTCCCCATGTGAATGAAGATGTAAATGAAGGATGACTCTGGCGCATTCCCCCATGATGTTATGACGCTGTTATATAACCTCAACCGGTGTGAATCGTGAATTGATTGTTCTTTTGTGCCAAGGTTATTAGATAATGGTATATATCATAAATACGGTGGTGATGGATAGTGACTTAACCCCAATGTTTTATGAATGTTTCGATTGAAGGGGAAACAGTACCAGGTGTTACCTCCCTGGTGGAGAGGAGTGTTTGTGCTTTATTTCGTGTTGCCTCCCCATTGGAGAAGAGGCGTGGATAACTTAATTTGAGAGTTGAATGTGCTAATTATATTTGTTCTCCCATAGGAGGAGTTTGAGAACTGAATGTACTAATTATATAATATTTGTTCTCCCGTAGGAGGAGGGGAAGGAAAAAAACACAACTTTTCGGTGTTGTGTATTTATTTGATGCGCCTTGCGTGAAAGGAGTGATTGCGCGCGTTTGCGGAGTTCGCTTTGGCGGTGGTGCGTGCGTGTGTGGCACGACTCCGGGAAGCATGACACTTAGATACTGTACCAGAAGGGGGACAACAGATTGAACAGAGAGCTGATGTTTTATTAACAGTGATCCTGGCTGCAACAGCTTGTAATGGGGTATTTAAGTTAAGTTGGCTGTGTAATAAAGATCTATGAATAAGAAGGGAAACACCCCCAGTGACACCATGGCCAGTATCTGTAGGTAAAGCAGGAAAACCTACTGAACTAAAGCCTGCCAATGAAAAATGTTTTCCTCGTCTCAACAATGTTTCCTGCAGCGCAACAACACTAGGTTTGAGGTCAGAACACAACCGCTGGAGTTCCTCATAGTGGGCATTAATACCTCTTATATTCCAATGAATAAGGGCCATGACCATAAAAAAGAAAAAAAGAAAATTACTCCATTGCGTTGTCTCCATCACCTTCCATCTCCAAAGGAGAAAAGCGATTGGAAGAAAGCGATGGAGATACCACCTTCTTGGCTGACGAAGGACGATACTTATTTCCACCCCCAGATGGACGAGGTGGAAGAGGAGGTTTCATCAGAGGTCGACTTCTAGAGTGTTCCCCAGACAAAGAGGCTACCTGTGCAGCCTTCCCAGAGGATCTGGGGTTGGAGGAAGGGGGCTCAGACCCTCGAGGAGTCCGGGGGGGGGGGGGGGTGGATATTGAGCCTCCACCCAAGGCACTGTTTGAATTTTGCTTTCTTCTTCCATTTTCTTTCTGTACATGTTATGGCTCCTGTTGCGTCTGCCGATCATGATGCTGACAGCCGACCTGAAGTTGAACAATATCAGTCTGAACACCAACACTGACCATGCTGCCCTTGGCGATATCAGTATTTGACTTGCTGAGGGGAGACTGTCTATTCTCCACAAGTTTCCTTGCCTCAAAGAACGAAATTCGATTCTATGTGCATACTTTCTGATCTCAGACTCGGTGTGCGCCAGACTCGACAGTCCTTCAAGAAAGCAGGATGGTTGCCTTTGCAGTTTATGCAACAGGGCGGACAATCACACGGACCTTCATGCACTGGTTTTGAGCACTTGCCACACGCCTCCTGTTCTGTGTACCTGTCCTTAATGTATCCATACTTCTGGCATTTAAAGCATCGCAAAGGTGAAGTAATGCACATGGAGATGAGAACCCTCAAATATCCGACCTTCACATACACGGGGAGAGTTGTACAGAACGTGAGGAAAAGAGTGTCTGTTGGCACACGGTTTTGGTCTTTTCACGCTAGAATCCGGTGGACATGGGTCACACCCTGGGAAGCCAGTTCCGTTTTTATTTCTAACTCTGAAACGCCTCTCAAATCACGGCACCTGATGACGCCCTTGCTGGAATTCAATGTCTTGTGAGGTGTCAATCTGATTGGCCTGTCAACCAACGTCGTCGACTTGAGAAGCAACTCAGAATGCTTTTGCTTTGCACATGCTATCAAAAAAAAAGTTTCTTAGCCGTTTCATTGATTTGGGTACGCCGGAGAGTCCTCCTACTCCTCTCGAAATTGCAAAAGGATTCAATCCATTCACCCCACAGAGAGGGCGAGCTTCGTCTACACCCTCCATCACCAACCAACAAGGCCAAAATCTAGATGCTGTCCTTACTTCATCATCCGAGTCTGAGTCCAAGTCTGAGTCCGAGGAACAATTTCTTTTCCGTTTTTGTTTGGAATGAGCCATGGTTTGAGTTTTTAAAGTTCATCCCTGTCTACCCACCCACCATGGATCCAACAAGGCGCCAGGGTCAAGGGGAAATCCAACTCTTGACCCCCTCCAGGTTTCAGCAGGGATATACACCAGATAGAACGTAGCTAACCTATTCCACCAAGATCATGACACACCGCCGAAACCAACTCTTGACCCCTTCCAGGTTTCAGCAGGGATACACACCAGATATAGAAAGTAGCTAACCTATTCCACCAAGATCATGACACACCGCCGGGGACAGACGGTGAACACTTACAAGGTTTCCAAGGCCAGCCAAGAACTACCCAGTTTGACCCAACCTCACGTAGAGGCAGCCGATTGACATACACGGGCCAATGTATGCCACCCGTCTTAGAGGAGGTCCGAGCCAAAGTGATGTGTTGAGAACAGTAGGCTCTCTCAATCATCAGGATCTCATCCCCCCCCCCCCCCCCCCTCCCCCTGCCCCCTTACAGGATGCACCGCATGGCAAAAACAGTGGATCTGAAGAAGACCGCAGAGAAAAGGAGAAGTGTTCCAAAGAAGGCTTGTAAATATAGATTAAAGAGCAGATTAAAGAGCCTGGTAGGCAAAAACTAGACGAAACAGAGGCTGCAGTTTCTGTGGGGGAGACTTTATGGGGAAAAGGAGATAGTAAAAGACACGGTAGGCAGAAAAAATGGAAAGATAAGAAAAAGAGGTGGGCTCAGGTTAGTCGAGAAACACCCCCGCCACGAGAAGGCCGGCCCGTGGGGCTGTGTTGGGAGGTGGTGGACTTGCTCCACCAGAGTTCAACATTCTACCTTCCAACGTTTTGGTTCAGCAAGGTTGCAACCCCTGGAGGGGCGTCGCCAACAGGATCGAACATACCGACCTCAGGATGCGGGAGCCCCGACGACGGCAATGATGCCTCGCAGGTATCGTTTTGTATTGTTTAGGCACTGGGCCTGCGCGGTCCACTGTTGTTGAAAGAGCGACGCCAGGCGACAGCGCGGAGAACGGCCAGCTGCTGCACTAGGCGCTCACAGCTCGACGCACTGCTGAGAGGTTGAGTGCCTCATCTGACGGGGAAGGACTTGTAAATTGGAGAAGAAAATGGTGGAAGAGTGCACACACCAGGGTTTGAGTATGGTGATCAGGGGAACAGGAAGGAAACCAAGCAAGCTTTCTGCTCATAGAGCTGTCATCAGGCTTAGAGTTAGTGGGTGACAGAGACAGACCTTATATAAGGACAGGCAATAAAAAGAAGAAGGAGGAATGAACAGAGCTCAGAGACAAAAGGAAGTTGACTGGGTTAAGCAGTGAGTAGGAATCATGAACAAATTAAAGTGTAAAGCAACAAGGCGGCCTGTTTTGAAGGAAATGGCGTACTGCCTGTAGGCCGTCGTTGTGGTGGATGTTAGTATACAGAGAGACAATGTCCATGGTGAACACATGTCTCTCTATACAGTCGTTGGAAAGGATAAGTCCTCCAGGAGATTGAGGGCATGCATGGTGTCCTTCAAATAAGTGGGCAGTGCTGACACGAGTGGCTGAAACACACTGTCCCGAAAGTCAGAGATGAGTGCTGTGGGGCAGGCAGACACAATAGGGCGTCCTGGTGTGTGTTAGCCTTGTGGATTTTCGGCATGAGGTAAAACAGGAGTTCTCGGGGTTCTTAGACCACAGCAAATCAAGCCGCACATGGAAGATGACCTTCGTTGATAGAGGCTTTGATTGTTTTTCTAACCAAGGCATTGTCTGGCTTGGTTGTACATCTGGGGACTGGGCTGTAGAAGGTGGTGTTGGACAGCTGTGACCTGGCTTCCTGGATGTACAAGTCTCTCCGCCACACCACACAACTGCAGGCTTGATCACAATGTCTGTCCGGTCCTTCAGTTCCTGTAGGGCTGTCTGTTCTGCAGGGCTGAGGTTGGAATGGCGAAAGGGCTTTTGGTTTTAACTGGCAGATCTGATTGGTGCAGATGTCAATATAGTAGTCTAGGGAGGGAAAAAGGCACCAGGTTTGGGAGTCCAATGGCTGGGAGGTTTGTGAAAAAGGGAAGCAATGTCACTAACATCTTGGGGTGGAGAGTCATAGACAGAGGCATTTTCAAAATGGGCTGCCAGATGCAGTCACCAAAACAAACGCATGCAGAGGAACAGTGTGCTGGCCTGGTTGGTTGTTGGCTGCAGGGGCACAAATTTGAGTCCTCTTGATAACAGGTGCTGGCCCTCTGTCAACTCCAAGTCAGTGGGGATTGTGACAACCATGGGGGTTCACTGCAGGGGCATTGGAAGGAGGAGGACACTTTCTGTTCGAGAGGGCCAGTAGTTTTTTTTCTTTTTTGTTTCAGTCATAGAGGCATATAACTTTTGGTTGGGGGACCAAATAGTAGATATATAAAGCTTGAGATGTGACGATCAAGTATTTGATGAAGTTGGTACTTCACGGGGGGCGAGGAAGAAGTCTTTTTTCTCAGACAATACTTTGTGAAGTTGATGTTGCTGGTCAGTCTGGTCTTTTCCAGAGTGAAGCGCAGATAACTAACACCAACACACTGAGGTACAGTTGGCAGAGTTCTCAACCAAGCCAGGGCAGAACCAAAAACTTTGGAAGTGACGGGCATGATGAAGACAAACACTTAACAATCAAGAGTAGATGAGGGACAGGAGGAGGACAGGTTGCAGTCGGTGTTGGGGAAGTGCGTTGTTTGCAGAACAATAGATGACTGCAGGATCACATTTGAAGGAGAAGAAAATGGTGGAAGAGTGCACACACCAGGGTTTGAGTATGGTGATCAGGGGAACAGGAAGGAGACCAAGCAAGCTTTCTGTTCATAGAGCTGTCATCAGGCTTAGAGTTAGTGGGTGACAGAGACAGATCTTATATGAGGACTGGCAATAAAAAGGAGGAGGAGGAATGACCAGAGCTCAGAGACAAAAGGAAGTTAACTGGGGTTAAGCAGTGAGTAGGAATCATGAACAAATTAAGTGGAAAGCAACAAGGCGGCCTGTTCAAAAAAAGACTCTAAAGACTTGTAAGTTGCTTATGGCGAGTTGGAAGTGTCTCTCTTACAGGTCAAAGGAAAGGAGACATCACCCTGCACAGGATCTTCGCCAGATATGTTGGACTGTAGTCACTGACTGTTGACAATAGGCCTGTCTTTGTGTTGTTCGCATGATTTAATGTATTTGTCATTAGATAGTGCATTTTTTCCGTGTGTCTCTTTTTATGTTTCCTATCTGTGGATAGTTAGTTAACACGTTGAGAGAAAATGAAAAAGCGTTATTTCTGAAAACCAACTGGTTTCATTCGTTTATTCAAGTTGTTATTTGTTCTGTTCATATTTGAAAGACCCCCAAAATGGCTGAAGCAGCAACTGAAGTAGAACAACTGGAAGCAAAGAAACAAATAATTGGTATTAACAACTGACCTAGACAGATTAAAATGCAAGGAGGAAAAGATAGTGATAGTGCAGAGGGAAGTAGTTGTGCCCACATTTAAGGGAGGGGTAAGGCAACTCCAGGTGTTCAAGGAAAAATGCTCATCTGCGTGGAAGACTCAAAACCTTGATGACCAAAGTGGAAAAAATACGTTTCGTGAGGTCTCATCTAGTGGACGCAGTCAAGGCCGACCTGAACTGTTATCCCCCAGACCACATTCAGACACTAGATAGTCTGTGGAGCATTCTCCAGGACACGTACGGAATAACAGGTCTGCACAGCAGCTGTTGGCAACCTTTAACGGTTTAGAACAGCAGGCAGGCATGGGGGTGAAGGATTTTGCAAATAGGCTGAACAAGGCGTTCAAAGACCTCACAGCTAGGCAAGGGGCACAGGGTCAGAGGCCCCAGGACGAACAGGTCCTATGGGACCAGTTCATTAGTGGGCTGAGGGATGGTTTGCTAATGAGGCAACTCGGGGCCAAGACCATGGAGGCGCCTATCAGCTTCCTAGATGCACGAGCATTTGCCATTGAGTGGGAGTTACAACAACTGCGTCTGTTGAGTCCCAAGCTAGTGTGATTGAACTGACCAAGTTTACAGAACGACTGGCAGAATGGTTTGCAGCGATGGAGGACAACCAGGTAAAGGGAAGAAAATAGGAAAGGAGGATGAATATTCACGTCGTCCCCGTCCCTACTTGTGGAAGGATAGAAAACCCTTCTGTTTTCGTTGTGGGGACTCAGGCCACATGAAACGAAACTGTCCCCAGAACCAGGGAAATGGACGTCCTCTACAGTGAAGAGTACCACGGCAGTTTTGTTCATTTTTAGTTTTTCTTCACTTTGCATTTAAGGACGGGAGAGTTTAATTAGGACAGTATGCCTGTGAAGCCTTGGCCAGCTAGGACAAACTCACCTGCCTAGTTTTGTTCATTTGGGCCTGTGTTTGTGTCTGTTACATTCCTTTTGTGGTAGGTTTGTATTTTGCTATCTGTAATGTGTTTGTTGGTTGATTATTGTATGTGAACAGTGGTCTGTTAACTTGTGTTAGCTTGCTAGGTAGAGAGGAGTCAGTTGGTGTTTAGTTCTCCTCTCTGTTACAGTCGGTTTGCAGTTAGGGTGGGTAAAAGCCAGTCTCTGGTTAGTTATTTTTACCTGTAGTTGGATTTTATGTCCTAGAGGTGAAATAGTTTTCTGTGTGTCTATGCTTGTATTGTAACCTTCTATACCCCTCAGTCGGCAAGGGTAGGTTGCATTTCTGTTCTTATGTGTGGTGCTTCCAGTCATCAGTGTACAGTACTATGTCCTATGTATCCTTGTTTAGTCCAAGGCATGCACACCTATTATTGACTAGCCGTTAGGTTGATGTGATTGTATATAATACGTAAATAGATATATAAGACATGGATATTTATGGGTAAGGGCTTATTGTTTGTGTGCAACAGCTCAGACCCACATTGAGTTGCTTTTTGCATGTAAACATATTTTGGAAATTCTTCTTCCTCCGATCTTAAGCATAATAAAGTTCGTACAGATATGACGTAACCAATGATATAAAAATGATTTACGTTTTTTTTTTGTTGTTGTTTTTTTTGTGTTTTTTTTTTGGTAATTGGGGGTTAGCGGTTCAAGGGAGAAGAGACGCAGTGTGGAGCGTAAGAAATATCATCGGACACGAGGATGATGCTGGTTGTTCGGCTTCTGGGTTTTGTGACCGTATGGCTTAGTCATGGAGTTGCAGATGATTTAGGTTTCGGGCGACTCTACTAGGCTGACGGTCCGGTCACAACGTGCGGAGTGAGCGTAGCTGTTGGGCGTTCTCGGCTGCAGTTTTCCTGCAAGACTCTATGGTCAAGTGCTGACTCGTTGCCCCTAAATTGGACCTCCAGGGAGTTGGGTGGCGAGTCAGTCTGCCACTACAATATACACGTCCTCTGTCTCATCAGCTAACCAGTGTCAGCCGTCTTTTCGCCGTCACTCGTCTTCAGCAAGTATGGCTGGTGGGGGTTCTCTGCAGCAGCCTTCTGCTAGTCCTCAATCATGCTGCAAGCCTCCTGCTCCATCAGCTTCCAAAGTTTGTTCATTTCCAGTCGTCGGCATCGTTCAGTTACATCGTCTATTCGTTCAGTTCAACGTAGTTACAGTGTAATTGCGGTCATCCGTCTACGTTCATTCATCGACTGTTTCAAGTGAAGCTTCGGATCAGCAAAGTGGTTAGGTGGCGCCGTATGATACACATGTCGTGTTTGTGGCAGTTGATGTGACTGCGGTGGGTTTTTTTTTTCTCTTCATGAGGGCCGAATTACATCGTCTATTTTGTTCAGTTCAATGTAGTTACAGTGTAATTGCGGTCATCCGTCTACATTCATTCATCGATGTGTTTCAAGTCATGTTTGGGACCAGCAATGTGATGAGGTGGTGCCGTATGATACAAGTGTTATATTTGTGGCATTTGGTGTGACTATGACGTTTTCCTCTTCACGAGTGCCGAATTGATTGTAAAGAAGTAGTCTGGAGATGTCAAGATTTTTTTTTTTTTTTTTTTTTTTTTTTCGTTTGTCGTTGACTACATTCCACCTAGGTCATTCTCCGCTTTAGAAGGTTATTCTTCGATACCTTCTGTGAAACGTTCCTTTGTGCGCACTTGAAGTTTTAAATAATTTTATGTCGTGTAATACTATGTTGTTTCTTTGGTGCTGCCTCGGGTGGCGCTATGTGGGTTTATTTTGTAATCAGTGTGTATGATGCGTCATGATGTTTTGTTTGGGATATGAATGTGTGAATGAAAGAGAACAAAATTCGTGTGAATGACATCTGTTCAAAGATTTCCCATTTAATTAGAGCGAAGAGGAAGACTCACTAGGTAGGCTGGTAGGGCCCAAACCGAGACCACCATTAAGATTAATGGGAAGGAGCTAGTGACACTGGTAGACACAGGTGATCGGTGGCCTAGCTAGAGTGGCAAGGGGCCAACCTGTCTTTGTTCCTCCCCAGTCAATCGCCACCGTGACGGCGACAGGAATAGGGAATCCCAGGAAAGGAGAAAAGACTCACAGAACTGTTTGACCGAGACATCTCCTGGTGCTCTGCCTCAGGGCCTCCTTGTTGGGAATACATTAAGATCTGTATGTGGAAGCAGAGTTTTTGTGCAAGTTGCCAACATTACAAGAAACGTGATCATCCTCAAGCCAGGCACGGTACTGGGCACTGTCCATGAGGTGCAGGCTGACGTTGCACAAAGGGGGGGTAGAGGTGGAAGTAAGCTGTAACAGGATCCATGTGCACGCAAAAGAATCACGTGTCACTCCACCCAGTTCGCAAGAGTGCCCAGTTGACTTACAGCAAACAGGCTGTACAACATAACAGAAGCAGCAACTAGAAAGGCTTCTGCTAGCCAGTGCTGATCTCTTCTGTAAAGATGATGAAGACTTGGGCTATACAGAACGAGTGATGCACAGCATAAATTTGAAGGATGACGCCCCTGTGGCGTCCACCTTTCGCAGAATACCTCCTACACAGCTACAAGAGGTTAAGGACCACATACAGATGCTCATGGACAAAAAGATTATTCAAAGGAGTAACAGTCTGTATGCATCCCCTGTGGTCATCGTGCGAAAGGAGGATGGATCCATCCGTTTATGCGTCGACTACAGGCGCTCATGGGCCTATCCACCGCGCCAGCCACTTTCCAAAGACTCATGCATATGACGATGAATGATCTGTTTTTTCAGATCCTTCTTGTATACTTGGATGATCTGCTGATTTATAGCAGATCCTTTGAGGAGCATCTGCAGAGATTACAAGTGGTGTTTGATAGACTGCGGGAGGTCGGACTGAAACTCAATCCCAAGAAGTGCCACCTGGCCCAAACGAAGGTTGAGTACTTGGGATACACCGTTTCTGGTGAGGGAATTGCCACTTCGGAGGACAAAATCAGAGCTGTAAAAAGTTGGCCGATCCAAGAATCCTGCGTGACCTACGATCATTTCTGGGTTTTGCCAGCTATTATCGCCGTTTTGTCCCAGGGGGTTGCGAAGATAGCCAATCTGCTAAACCAGCTGTTAGTCAAGACCTTCAAAAGAGAAAAGGGGCGGAAAAGAACGAGTACACAAGTAAACGTCTCTGACGATCAGGATGCTAGCTGCCACACCTCCTTTCATGCCCTAATACACGCACTGACTTCTGCCCCAGTGTTAGGCTATGCAGATCTCACACTTCCTTTTATCCTGGAGACGGACGCCAGTCTTGACGGGCTGGGCGCAGTGCTCTCTCAAGACCAGAAATGGGAAGAAAAGGGTCGTTGCTTATGCCAGCAGGGCACTGAGGCCAGGAGAACGAACAATGAAACAGTACAGTAGCATGAAGCTCGAGTTTCTGGACCTGAAGTGGGCAATGTGCTATAAATTTCGACACTATTTGCTGGGAGCCCACACGGAAGTGTTTACGGATAATAATCCGTTGAGTCATTTACAGACAGCCAAGCTGGACGCGGTCGAGCAACGGTGGGCGGAAGAACTGGCCCTTGTTTGACTTTACAGTCGAATGCCGATCAGGCAGAGAAAACGTCGATGCTGACACGCTCTACAGGCACCCCGTGGAGCAAGCTAGGGGAGAGGAGGAACAGCTGACGGCGGTATCCTGCGTGCAAGGGACAAACAGGCCCTGGACGAGCCTCATGACTCTCCATCCCGCCTCATCCCCGCAGTTGAGTGACATTGCACAAGCTCTCACGGGGGGCAGCTGGCAGATTCCTGAGGAGAAAAGGGAGACTGGTGAGGCAAGTGCTTTGCCTTCAGTCAATCCACAGCAGTGGAGGGAAGCACAGACTAAAGATCCGTGCATTGTTTCGGTCCTCCCCTTTCTGGGCAAAAATAAGCCTGACCCAGCCACACTTTCTGAGATGGATCCACGGGCTAAGGCTTTAATGTGTCAGTTGAAATGGCTAGAGCTCCGAGACGGACAGGAGGATCGTTGATCCTTTACTGGGTGAGGTCACCCAGATAGTTGTCCCAGAATCCATGCAATGGGAAGTGTTCTCGTTTGCACATGACAGGTGGGGACATCAGGGCCCAGAACAAACTTTGCAGACTCTCCGTGCGCGGGCATTCTGGCCATACATGCATCTGGATGTCCAGGAGTGGTGTAGACGCTATGAACGTTGTCAGCTTGCCAAGAAACCTGCCACTAAAGCCCACTACCCTATGGGACACCTTCTTTCCTCAAAACCTCTGGAAGTGGTTGCAATGGACTTCACGATCTTGGAGCCATCGTCTGACGGTAGAGAGAATGTTCTGGTTCTGACAGACGTTTTCACAAAATATACAATCACCGTCCCCACCCATGACCAAACTGCAGAGACAGTGGCTAAAGCTGTGGTCAAGCACTGGATTGTGCAATATGGTGTGCCACAGCGGGGGCCACTCTGACAAAGGCCGCAGTTTTGAGTCAACCATCATGAACCAGTTGTGCGAACACTACGGTATGGCCAAGTCACGCACAACATCCTATCACCCAGAAGGCAATGGGCAATGGGAAAGATTCAACAGGACGATGCACAACCTGTTGAAAACATTGTCGCCAGAGCAGAAGTGGAGCTGGACAGAACACATTTGTGAGCTGACCCATGTGTACAATTGTACACCTCATTCGTCAACAGGATTATCTCCATTCTACCTTATGTTTGGACGAGAGCCCCGCCTTCCAATCGATCTCCTCCTAGGCAATGACAAGTCAGAGTGAGAGGCTCAGTACCCCAGAGAGTGGCTGAGAGGTCATTTCGAACGGCTGAAGATGGCTCGTGACAAAGCGGGGGAGCACCTCCAGAAAGCAGACTCTGTACGCAAGGACTGGCATGATGAAGGAAACTCCACTTCTGACCTTCAGGTAGGAGACTATGTGATCATAAGAGTCAGACACCGAGGAAGAAGTAAAATCCAGGATTTCTGGGGAGAAAGGGTGTACGAGGTGACACAGGGTGCCAGATGCAGGAGGTGGCCCGTACACCATCAGGCCGAGGGATGTTTTGATGGGGAAAAGAAGGTGACTAGGACAAAAATCAGAAGTTTTTATTCCACCACTTGCCCCAAAGCCTATGGGAACCAAAGAGCCCCAGTCACCAGAACCCGCATTTGATGAAAGGCCGGCGGAAACAAAGTATCGGCAGTGGCAAATTGTTTGGCCGAGCGTGGGTTCACTCAAGCAGCCGCACATCAGCAGTCCTGCCCCTGTTCTCGTGGGGCCCTCAGCCAGGTGTGGTCATGATTCCAAAGGCCAGGTCGCATAGCCCTCACCCCACCCTGCAATGCAGCAGCCTCCCCGCAGGTCTGCCAGGTTGAACAAAGGTGTCCGACCGTTTCTAACGTAAGAATCCGGGCTAATAGCTCTTGTTGGTCTGCCATTGACTGTGCACATCTGGAGTTGCCATACCTCCCCCTGTTTTGTTCCTACTTTCTCCCTTCCTTCCCATACGGTCCCCCCCCCCCCCCTTTCCGTCCCCTTTTATCCACTCTCACCACTTGTAGTTCCCTTCCCCTCTCCTTCCAAGCTCTTCTCCTCCTCCCCTCCTAGCTTTGAGGTTATGGCACTGCTGTTGTAGCAGTTGATGTGTTCACTATAAGGTCCAGTGTCCATGTATTCATGTGTAGAACTCATGTGCGTAACTTTTGTCCCCAGTCGCTTATTACGAGTCATGACTACTATGAATTATGGGGGTTTTTTTTTTCAATTTTCTTTTGACTGAAATAAGTTTTAATGATCCATGTTTTAATGTGGGATGAAGACTGTTCGCACTGTGGTTGAAACAAATCGTGTTTTATCCTTGACAGAAGTTTACTGTGTAATCGTTTGGAAAAAGGGCGAGTTAGGTCCCTTTCTTTGTTGATATTCTGCTGGACATAATGTGGGCCATGTCGCGGTAGACTTTTTGTGTTCGAAAGATGATGGATTTGCACTTTGAAGGAAAACACTCGCTGCTGAACGATGGCAAGGTACATGTGCAAATGGCCTGAATTCATTAACGCTATGTTTGCTGCTTCTGATGGAGCTATAACAGTAGCATGTGTGTTGTTGTTTCGTCGTGTATAAAGCAGCTGGAAAGTTTCAGCATTTTTGGCTGGGCTATAAACATAATGTTCGCGTTTTCTGTTTTGGTCATTTTCAGACAATCAGTTTGCAAGGCAGTACCCTGAATCTACCCCATTTGGATTCCCGGGAACAAAATCTATCCCGTTTCCTCCTCACACTGAGTTTAATCACTTTCGTCCTTTGCAAACTGACGTGTCAGATAATGACCACAAGGATGAAACGAGAGTAGATCAGTAATACCGAGCATTTAGGCAAATTAAGGGTAGTTTTGCTGTTGTTGAGAGCAAGTTCCCTTGGGTTCTTCAAGTGTGCGAATTCAGGCATCACCAGGGGGGAATACCCCGAGTAGTTTACTGAAGGAGGGAGTTACTGGGAAGTGTTTCACATGTCCGAGGGATAGCGACAACAAGTAGTTGCCGACCTGCCGGTCCTGGATAGAGAAGAGTGTCCACCATGAGACTGGCTATTAACTGGGTTGTCCGGCGGGCTAAAAGGAAGGCAATCGTGTCAGGTGACCGTCACGGGTAGGCGACCGTCAGCCTGCAGGCAGAGTACAGCGACCCTTCAGTCGTTCTTGTTCTGAGGAATGAATGGAAGGCTCGGCCTATTGAGTGTTTTTGCACCTTGTTGTCTATAGTAGAGGTAGTAAATACTTGAAGCATCAGTCCTGGCTGGTAGAGAAGTCCAGGCTGTTAGTATAATGGGTAGCTTTGGGGAATGGAACATGAGTTGAATAGGAGGTTATGCATTAACCACTTGGTACCCAAGTCCTTGTTGGTGCTAACAGCTGTGTGTGTGTGTGTATGTGTAGGTGACTAGTGATTCCATTGGTGGAAAAAAAAATAACTCGGGGATTTATTGGTACAAATCGTGTGATGTGTGTGTGCCAGTGATTCCATTGGTTGAACCAGTTAAACTCGGGTTCTCTCTTGTTTGAGAATGGATATAAGGTGCCTGGAAAACCAGGAAGTGTGTGACTCACTTAAGGGAAAGTGAACTCGCCCGTCTTGCTGAGGGCTCAAGAAAATACAGCGAGAAGCAGAGGTTTGCTGTCGCCTCGTTGTCTCCTAGGTGGGGACGTAAGACAGTGGAGGTTGCTGTAGCCTCGGAGCCGACGACGAGAAGAATTGTCTCCCGTGTGGGGACGGTCGACAGCAAGACGTGTTAGCCTGTTGGAGCCTAGACAGGGAGCTGCCAGACACGGTGGGGTGTTTGCAGCCAGAGAAGACCTGTGGGAGAGGCTGACAGGAGCCCTTTCCGTGGAGAGGGCGGAGTGCGGTGGAGTCCGGAAGACTCGGTGTGAGGGTGCGACTAAAGCTACGTTGCCAGTGTCCCCCAACTGGGATTGGCCAATCGGGAGGACACAACAGTGTGGCAGCTTCAGCTCGTGGTCGCACAGTGTGATGAGAGAAACTGACGGTCAACCAAGGAATGCTGGCAAGTTATGGACGTTTCATTTGTTCTTAAGTTTATAAATGTGCAAATGTAATAGTGAAATATTGTCTTTCCTGGTTAAGTAAGAATCACTGAAGAACAGGGGATGCGATTTATGAGATTGTCTGTATGGTGTTTACATTAGGCGGGCGAAGCACGCACTCAACCTCCCCCACGAAAGGAAGTGGGCGGCGTTCGGATAAATGGTTGTTGGATCATTCCAGGTTCTCCTCACCGCAATGAAGGAGGGTGAACTCAAAACTTCAGTGTGTATGCCTCACATATGACTGTCGTAAGTCATGTTCAAATATGTGGTGCTTCGTCTGGCACATGCCTATTTTCTTGACCAATAGACTGTTGTGCCTAGATTTAGTTACTATAATTCATGGGGACCATGAATTGTAGTGGGGTAGAATATGTAAAGGGTACGATTCTGCCCAACCTTTGAGAACAGAGAGTTTGTAGTGGTTAACCCTTAAACGCAGGATAAAATCGCAGTGAGGGGCAACCTAGCTGGTAGGTTGGAATGCCAGTTAAGAGGCTGGTCACTCAGCAGACAATCTACCCACGGCTGGTCTGGGCAGACTGGTTTTGAAGAGACAGCCATTGGACTTCAGCCGCATCGTAATTAGTGTCGCCTTTGCTGAGGAGTTCTTGAGAGCCTCCCTTTGACCATGGCTGGTCTGGATGGTTTTGGTCTGGGAGGCTGAGTATAGGCCGGGGGGAAAGCCCTGGGATACCATGGAACCGTGGTTGGTGTTGTCTTTGCTGAGGGGGACTTGAGATTTTATAGAGGTAAAAACATCTTCGGGTGAGATGCTGGATTTTGCCCTAGGTACAGAGTCTTAAGGGTCTAGTTCCTTTGCACTCCACCAGACCCAACCACTTACATGGCGGTCGGCCCCGTTGGTTGTCGGGCCGTGGGGGTTAAATTGTCTGATCAAGAGCAGCCCCGCCGGAGCCAGAGAGTTTAAACACTTTAGACGCTTGAAGTCGTTCTATTGTGACTTAGGCCACAAAAGATTTTCTCGGAAGATCTCGTTCAAAGGGGGTGGAAGGCCTATACACTCCCACCGCTCTGGCTCTGAGATCATTTCTTCACTGAGCAGAGTGTGGTGAAGGCTGTGACGCTGATTCTGTTATTCAGGTGTTTGTTAACGTAAAGGGCTGAAAAGCAAACTGTCATTGTGGGCCGGGATGTAGGCCTGACAGATAAAACGCGAGGAGCCATTAGCGTGTAGCACGCACTGTCCCGAGGTCGGTGGTTGGTATGGTTGGTTCGATCCAACCATGACTTGAAATAAAAAGAGAGAGGAAACCAACGAGCTGGTGTTGGTATGGAAGATGATGTGCCCCTCCCCCTCCTCTCTCTCTCTCTCTCTCTCTCTCTCTTTTCCCCACCTCCTACTCCCCTCTTCCCTCCTCCATTATCCACCACCCTTACACAACGACGCTGATTGGACCCCCTCTAGCCTCGTGAACTTATTAGGTCATCTCACTCCTCCTTACCTTATACGGCCCAATACGATATCACTTCTGCACACATCTCACGTGATTTTACAAATCGCAATGGCTGTACAGCCTGTCCACCCCTAACATTCCCCTATTACCTGTCGACCTACATCTGCTTGGAGATATTTCCTTTTAGTCACTCACAATAAGCACTTAAGACCTGCAACCAGTTGAATAATTTCATAATTAACTGATCAGGGTGACACTGCTCAAGGAATGGACTCTAAGAGCGTTGTTCAAATTTCCCGTTCAACACTGCAGGTGTCTCTATCTCTCGGACCTGGTTGACTCTTGAATGTGTTACAAAAGTAAGCGTTGAGTATGGCCCTGTCGTGTAGTGTCAGACTGAGATGTAACTACATAGTATCAATTGCACCATCCTCTTCTTCACCGACCAGCATAAGAAAAGGAAGTCTCAAATCCTGTGGTCCTTCATGCTCTTGTTTTCATGCACACACACACACACACACACACACACACACACACACACACACACATACACACACACACGCACACACACACACACACACACACACGAGAGAGAGAGAGAGAGAGAGACAGAGAGAGAGAGACAGAGACAGAGACAGAGAGAGACAGACAGAGACAGAGAGTGTTGTGCCTATACAGTTTTAAACGGACTTTCCAGTTTTCAAGCGATGTTTTAAGTGAGTGGAAGTGCGCATGCTCTCTCTCTCTCTCTCTCTCTTGTTACAAAAGTAATCGTAGAGTATGGCCCTAATTGAATACGTGTGTTTTAAGGGAAATTATCAGTGTATTTCTTCACCTGCTTGTGTGGTGTTGTGCCGCGGACGCGCGGCGAGACGCCTTGATTGCTTCCAGCTGTTGAAGCAGTGATCCTCCAGGCGCACTAAGTGGCCTCATCTGTCGTCACCCCCGTGAGCCGATCCCCTTGCCGAGGAAACAACCCCGGCCTGAAGTTTGTACATGGGACGACTGTTCTTGTCTGTGGCCAGTGTGTGCACAAGTGGGCAGTAAAAACCGGCTAATTAATTTGTGGTGGAGATCAGATGGACCTCGTCAACCCGTGTTCCCTTGCTCCGATTTTCCCCACTCCATCCTGTCTGTGTTGTGCTTAAACTACATCACACGTACAACTACAGTACAGCACGTCTTCCCCGGCCAATATGGCCGTCACAGTCTACATGTAACCCCCCCCCCCCCCCCCCCTCCAACATGGTCAAGTCGTCCACAGTAATTGACGATGCAGTCTGCTGTTACATGGTCAAGTCGTCACAGAATTGACGATGCAGTCTGCTGTTAGACTGTGCAGACAACAACTTAAAGCAACGCTTGACACGAAACAGAAAACTTTCAGGTGTTCCCAACTCCAAACTCTCACACGTTGGCGCGATGCTTTGGCTCTTCGCTACTTAATGACCCTGTCCCTGACTCTCCATTCAATATAATATGGGAAGACAGGGATGAGGGCAATAAAGTTGTTTAAGTACCGCTGTGCTGTGAGGAAGTTTCGAAATACAATTTAGCAAAGACATTTGTTCAGATCTACAAGCATGACACTGAAAAATGCCTTACATAACACACTCTTTCCTCAAAAAAAATAAAAAGAAAAAAGGGTGCTGGCTCATGCTTAGTCCAGGGTTTTAAGTGTGAGGCATGGGCAAAGACTGAATTCCAAATATTGTGTGCCATTGTGGGCAAACTCCAAGACTCTGGCATGGATGCCAGCCAGGTGTGGGATGAGCACAGGGCGCTGGCTACATCACCGAGGACAATGCCAACAGTGACCAGCAGGACAATGCAGGAACTCAGAGTGAAGGCCCCGTTATCGTTGAACTTGCAGATACAGCCAGCCACCACGCCACCACGACACCACGGAGTCCGCATCACTGTGTGATTCACAGTCCTGTGAGATCAACAATGATGTCACAGAGACTGCAAGTGACATTGACCCCACTACCCCAGTGATAACAACTACCAGTGACACTGGCCCCACTACCCCAGAGATAACAACTACACCAGTGACACTGACCCCACTACCCCAGAGATAACAACTACCAGTGACACTGACCCCACTACCCCAGAGATAACAACTACCAGTGACACTGACCCACTACCCCAGAGATAACAACTACCAGTGACACTGACCCCACTACCCCAGAGATAATAACTACCAGTGACACTGACCCCACTACCCCAGAGATAACAACTACCAGTGACACTGACCCCACTACCCCAGAGATAATAACTACCAGTGACACTGATCCCACTACCCCAGAGATAACAACCACCAGTGACACTGATCCCACTACCCCAGAGATTACAGCTACTACAGTGTCACTGACCCCACTACCCCAGAGATAACAACTACCAATGACACTGATCCCACTACCCCAGAGATTACAGCTACCAGTGACACTGACCCCACTACCCCAGAGATAAGCACAATTACCAGTGTGACATTGACCACACTATCCCAGAGATCAGAACAACTACTAGTCAGATTGACACAACCACCACAGAGGAGACCACTTCTACTGACAACACAGACCCCACCACCACCAATGCCAGTACGAGCACAGAAGCTAAGAATTGCATCCAGTGCTCTCTTTCTTTCCACTGCATCTGTCTGTATCTCTTGCATCAAAAGCCTTGATGCAGATATTAAAACTCAGATTGACAGCAAACTGAGGATCTTAAAACAGGCGATGCAGGAGAAAATTGACAGTCTGGAAGATGAGTGCAACACACTACGCAATCAGCTGAAAGAACAAACGAAGCTGATTGACAGTGTGTCTGACCGTCAAAAACACCTCTTGAAATCAGCACATGACTGTCAACACCATACCACGTCCACTGTAAAGTCATCAAAAAAGTCAACGCGACCAGAACTAAAACAACTGGAACAATCTAGCGACGTGCGTACTAAGCATAGTGGTGTGTTACGGCTGACAAAGAACAGACTGCCACTCACGCTGTGACCGACTCCGTCACTGTCACCAACAACAAACCAGCCTTTGACAGACAGCAGACTGACTCCACCCCTGTCATAGGTAATACCACAGCAGTCTCTGACCGATAGCTCAGTCAAACTACCCCAAAGTTCAGAATCCGTCTTCCCCTAAAGGCAAAATTGTCAACTTCATTGTGGGGGATTCTAACCTTCAGTATATTGACCGAAAGAGACTGGACAGGACGGGGCTCACCCATGTACGCACAATGCCTGGGGTGAAGGTCACTGACGTCACTGCTGCCCTCAGAGATTGTGCAGTACGAGAGGATGTGCAGCGGGTGGCATTGCATGTGGGGGGGAAACGACCTTCACAGACACTACTCTGTAGACACGCTACAGCAGGACTTTGGTCAGCTTCTGGGACAGGTGAAAAGAGTTTTTCCTGCTGCCAAAATTGCTGTCTCTGCCCTACTTCCTAGAAAACCTATTCCTTTGAAATTCATTAATTTGATGAATAAGGAACTGCATGTCCTATGTGCAGAAACAAGCGCATGTTTTTTGTTTGAAACAAATTTCGTTGACCAAAATCTTAGGATCGTTCAAAGCTACTTCACATCGGGATGGTATTCACCTGTCTGCCAGTGGCTTATCGCTCTGGTTACGGCAAATCATTCAGTTTCTGGCACTCCGTGTGAACCGGCCTCCACGGAATACGGGTAATGGGGCAAACCCAGAGCTATTTCAGGAACGGCCCATTGCAACAAACCATAACAGACCACAATCTTCAAAATTTAAAAGAAAAAACCAAGTCAAGCAGCCTGTCCCTATTGAGTTCCGTCGGAGTGTGCAGCCCATCTACCCCAGTCAGTAGGAAATCGTCCTGATTCCTATCCTACAAATTTACCCCCAGAGACGGTTCAACGTAGTTTAAACAATCACTTGGACAATGCTCCTGAAAGTGTCCACCAGAAATCCAATTCTTCTTCTCCTAATGAAGCCTTTTCCCACCATGCAATGCCACCCATGCCGTACTTTAACAGACCTCCCATTACATCAATGCCGATGTTTCCGCCCATGTGGCCTTTCTCCCCCTTCCCTCCTCTGCCTTTCAATCCTTGGACACAAATGCATCCTTATCTTCCCTCTCCCCTCCTTAACAGAAATTCCGGTATCTGGAATCCAGATAACAGCTTGCTGCCTCGCCTTCCAAGCGCAGGCCTGAGCCCTTGCCTACCCTTCCTCCCGCCCAAATTTACCCATCCCCTGCCGCTCAGCTCCACCCTCCCCCTACCCCCCCAGCCCTGTCTTCTTCCCCTCCTGCTTGCTCCGTCTCACCTCCACCTTCCCACCACGAGCTGACTCCTCCTCCCTCCCCCCCCCCCCCCCCCCCCAACCCTGTGAGTCTTGTTTCCCCCTGTATTGCTTAGTTATTGTGGATGACTGTACTATTGTGACCCGGACAGCTTGAAAGCGACATTTGTATTGATTGGTCATACTTTCCTGAATATTGTTATCATACACATACTTGGATTGTCCTTTGGACTGAACCTCATTGCCCTGCTTTCTGGATTTTTGTGTGTTCTTGAATATTTTATAATTGCTAATTTTATATTTTTAATTGTAATAGTATATCTATTTTGTTTTATTGCATAGGACTTTGCTGTAGAATTAATACAATGGACCATTGTAATGTAATTAATGCTGATACTGGATTACGCATTGGTCACCTAAATGTTTATCATCTGCCAAATAAGAATCATGATGTCTGTTTTCTTCTAAACGAATCCCCTTCTATTCATCTGCTTGGTCTTAGTGAAATTCGCCTTGACTCCCGTTTCACTGACACAGCTTTATCCATAACTAACTATAACTTTGTCCGACGCGATGCACATCACTCTGGTGAAACAGGACTTGGAATATACAGTCATCAAAGCATCACTCACTGTACAAAAAGGCGGCGTGACCTTGAGCCTGATAATGTTGAATGCATGTGGCTGCAGGTAAAACCCTCCAACTCAGCCCCTCTTCTTGTTGGATATATGTATAGGAATCCCGCTGCCACCTTCCTCTGGTATGACAACTTTGTACGCATGATGGATGATGTATATAAGAGCTATCCAAATGTCATTCTTCTCGGTGATTTTAACATTGATCTGTTAAAACGGCAGCCTGCCTGGGATGCGACCACCACACTCTTTGGCTTGCATCAGTTTATTCATAATCCAACTAGAATCGCAAAGACATCTTCTACATTGCTGGATCATATCTACACGAACAACAAAGCCATGGTATCCAATATAACTGTGGGCAACAAAAACATAAGCGACCACTGTCTCATTTTGTGCACTTGGTCTTGTAAACTTCCAAAGCACAGAATAAAGGGCCACACAACCATTCAATATCGCAGATTCAAAAATTTCAGTAAGGATGAATTTTTCCTCGACTTAAGCTTAGCTCCTTTCTACAGTGTACTCAATTACACAGATCCAAATGAAGCGTATAATACCTGGTATAATATATTTCTCTCAATCGTTGATAAACATGCTCCACTTAGAAGAAAAAGGGTAAAACACAGAGTACTTCCCAGCTGGCTGACAAAAGACATTATTATAGAATTGGCACGAAGGGATGCACTTAAAACAGCAAAAAAAGTAGATGAATATAAAAAGCAGAGAAACAGAGTATCAGATCTAGTTAGAAAATCAAAATCTGAGCAAATCTTAAATAAATGTCAGCGAATCGCCCAGAGAAACGTGGACAAACGAGTCACAAGACAAACCACAACGCGTTTCGACCTCTTAGGTCTTCTTCAGGTGCAACAAACATGAAACAAATAACGAAAAATGCACTTAGCTTTGATCGCTTCTGTGTTCAGCGCAAGAAAGAAGGCGTTGAATGAAAACGCCTTCTTTCTTGCGCTGAACACAGAAGCGATCAAAGCTAAGTGCATTTTCGTTATTTGTTTCATGTTTGTTGCACCTGAAGAAGACCTAAGAGGTCGAAACGCGTTGTGGTTTGTCTTGTGACTCGTTTGTCCACGTTTCTCTGGGCGGTTCGCTGACATTTATTTAAGATTTGTTTAGATTTCCGCCTGCAGTCGTTTCACTTTGCAAACAAAATCTGAGCATTTTAGGAAACTGATAAACGCAAACAGAGATACAGCATCATTATGGCGTGCTGTAAATGAAATAACTGACAAGTCAAAAAAGAAATCAGATAATACTGCGACTATGTGGTCTGCTAACATTTTCAACAATCATTTCCTTCAGTTAACCGAATCAGTACAGACGGCTGCCAATGTTACATTTTTTAATCGATATGAGACTTCAGCTGTTCTCCAATCGTTTTGCCAAGAACGATTAAATACAAGAGATTCATTTAGCATCCCCTTGCTTGCTATTAATGAAGTTGGTTCCTTAATTTCAAACTTAAAAATAAAAAAGCAATGGGTCCAGATAACTTAAATGCTTCTATACTCAAGCTTGCTCTACCTTACATTGTTGATGCCCTTACGTATGTTTATAATTTGTGCATTGATCAGAATGTCTTCCCATGTGGTCTAAAGGCTGCAAAAGTCATTCCCTTACCCAAATCAAGAGATCTCACTGATTTAAACAATTTTAGACCAATATCTCTTTTAACCGTTGTATCGAAACCTATTGAGATGCATGTTCACAAACACCTAACTAAACACATGGAACATCACAAACTGTTCCACCCATTTCAGTCAGGCTTTCGTCGAAATCACTAATGCCACACACAGCCTGAACACGCCTCTGTGATACATGGCTATCAGCCATCAACGAAAGAAAACTCCCTGGAACTGTTTTTCTCGATTTTAAGAAAGCCTTTGATCTTGTAGACCACAACATATTATTTAAAAATATTACTGCATATGTTCAAAATCCGGCAGTAGTCACCCTCTTTCAGTCATATCTTGAAAACAGGACCCAGCGTGTTTACTTAAACGGTACTTATTCTTCTGAAGGAATAGTGAGCTGCGGTGTTCCACAAGGCTCTGTCCTTGGACCTCTTCTCTTCTGTATTTTCATAAATGACCTACCGATGCACATATCTGTGACGTGACGCTTGACAACACCATCCCATCAGTCCCCACTAAAAGACCAAACCAAAAAAATAGATTTCAAATCTATGCCCACTCTCCCCTCTCAACCCCCTCCCCCCCCCCCCCCTTTCTTGCTTAGGATGGTGCGAAAGGCCCGACTGACACGATCTATGACACAGGAAAAACTTGTGTCACGGGAAATGCGTGCCGCCTTTCGTTCTCTACCTTCCTTCCCCTCTCTCAACCCTCCCTCCCCATGCTCTGCGATACTACGCAGCGTGGGGTGTGCGTTCTAACAATAGCCCGTCTCCCCCCCCCCCCCCCCCCCCCCTACCCCGCGACACAAAGGCATGTGCCGCGCTCTCTCCCACCACCTCCACCCCCCCTCCCTTTCATCCCTACCGTCCCGTCCTTGCAGACACCTATGCGGACGCATAAATTGACTGGGGCTCAACGGCCAGCTATACTGCCAGCTATACGGATGCATAAATTATCCCGTGCCGATTAGGATCAAACAATTTCGGAGGCGATTGGTGACTAGACTAAATCCCTCCCCCTCTCACCCCTGATGGGTGAATGACAGTTTGTCGAAATTTGATTCGGCAAGAAAAAGGTTCATATAGCAGACACACACAGGCGCAATTTCACTGACCCCCTCAGGACTGCCTGTAGACAAAAGCAGAGGAAGACAAAGGGACAGAGAAGACCTAGGAAACTCTTGGTAACTCCTTGATCTCAAGTCATTCCCTGTTCATTCCCAGGAAAAGTGAGTTGGAACTCTGTTTTACATTTTTGAATCTATGTATTGATTTTATGTATGTATGCTGTGTGTGTTAGCATTGTAACTTTGTACAAATGCTTAGCAACATTTATCAAACTGATGAATGATTATTTTGTGTAGTCGTTTGCTTGCCATCATATGGCAAAAGCTCTCTCCCAGTGGTTTTGATTCTTTGTTAACAATCTGACCACTGCTCTTTGTGTTCACCCTGACTTTTGTCAGTATGCAACCCTGTCTGTTAAGATAATAATTCAATGATTAATTTGATCAGGAAAACAGTATGCCTGTGCTAGGTAAAAACTGCTACTCTGATCTATAAATACTGGTGATTATTGGAATGATTTGTAGTGTATGACTTTAAGTCTACACCACATGTGTACTTGGACTAAGCATAGCCCAAGTCAGTGTGATTTGATTCATATGAAACAAGGAAGAGTGTATAACTAAAACTGTAACATTGTATTACTGTCTTAGAGAAAACTTTGCTGGCTGAGTCTCACACCCTCTCTGAAAGAAAGAGGAAAAAGGGTAGATGTGTGCACTCGACAAGCCAGCCATCAGATTCTCACCTACAGATCAAGTTCTCTTATCGCAGAACTGGGATCCTGGTCATGCTGCACACCACAGTGAACCAGGAGCTGGGACTTCGCCAGAAACCAGGGCGACACCAGACAACAAATCTACACCAGTGAGACCCTTACCCTCACTTTATGATGAAACAGTGAGAACCTGTCTATGAGTACCCCTCTGGCTACAATACTGGGTATTAGCGAGCAGGGTGGATGTATAATAACCATATACATTCAGTGTAACTTAGACAGAATCCCTGTATGCCAACTTAAGCTTGCTGCACAGAGTGTCAGCGAGTAAAGTAGGAGTGAGGAAGGACCCCTCATTGTGGTAGTCCAATGAGAACTGAAACACAGCCTATGGCAAGGACACGCCATTTCTTATCTATGTATAAGTAATAAAGTTGATGTGTGAAAGTGCACTTAACTTGTGTCAGTTCCCTGTGGTTCAATCGAATGCTGAATGTTTGAACTTCTCTCTTCAATTCTGTATCTCGGAGCTATAAGTACTTGTAATTAATAGTACAGGTCTAAGGAAAATTATCTCAGAGCAAGTCTTCCGTATTTTACCCATACCCGGAAACAAATAAAAATTTCTTTGATGACTAGTACCGGAAAGTTGCTCCTTCCACCACTAGTAAGAGAGGGGGTGTAGGTGAAA